>PVKV010006433.1:0-105661 GCA_004027835.1 Alouatta palliata
ATCTCGGCTCACCGCAACCTCCGCCTCCTGGGTTCAAGCAATTCTCCTGCCTCAGCCTCCTGAGTAGCTGGGACTACAGGCGCACGCCACCACGCCCAGCTAATTTTTGTATTTTTAGTAGAGACGGGGTTTCACCACGTTGACCAGGATGGTCTCGATCTCTCGACCTCGTGATCCACCCGCCTCGGCCTCCCAAAGTACTGGGATCACAGGCGTGAGCCACCGCGCCCGGCCAAATTTCTTCTCTTCTTGTAGACTTTCTACTTGTAAGTTATTTGTTTCTTCCTTTCTCTCTTCCTTTCTTTATCTCCTCCCTCCATTTTCTCTCTTTTCTACCCTTTATTTTTTTTATTGTAATTTTTTGATCATTTTGAAAAATGTATCTGTTAGCTTACACATTATTGCTATCAGAATGGGAGTCAACATAACTTGATGGTTAATGAAACTAGCTTTGGAATCAAAGTAATTTGAGGTCAAATCCAGACTTTCTTCCCTTGATCAGCCTGTGAAATAGTCAAATTTTTAATTTTCCGTAAATGCAAATGTATTCACCTATGAAACATTTATGAAAAATATTGCTTTAATATAGATATAATAAGAGTAATAACATCTACATAATGGCAATCCCATGAAGATTACATAAAATAATGTATGCAATATATTTAGCAGACTGCCTGGCCCCTTAAATTATAAGTTAAGTTAATAAATTAATTAAGTTAATAAATTAAGTTAATGGTCAAGATGCGGTAGGCTGCTTCATGGTTGGTGGTGGTGGTAGAGATCAATTATTATGCTTTATTTGATATATTATTCCAATTTCTTTGAAAGTACATTGCAGATTTCACATAATCCGTGTTAGGATGCCACCATGAATGAAAAGGCAATTTTGTGCAAAGCTCTGGTTTTCAGTAATCAGTTAGGATTAATTTTTACATGTGGACAAGCTGAAGCATCCTTTAGCAGCTCCCGCCAACTTCTCTGCAATATAGACATTTTCAACTAGACATCCCTGGACTAATAATGAAGATGTCATCTCTCTTGTAAGTCATTCCTACAATATTCACAACTGTGTTAGCCTGAACATCTTGATGAATACATCTATTTGTTTTAAAATTGTTTTTTAAAATTCATTTATCCTCAAATTTCAAATTAATATTGCACTACCATGTTAAAATAAGAAACCACCTGTAAATTACTGAAAGTAAAGCTCATGAAAAATTACAGAAGTTGTGAAAAGGAAAAGAAAAGGAAAGGAAAGGAAAAAAGGGCTAGTGTTTTAGGAAAATTAAGCAGATGCACTTTGAACATTAGTCACAGTTAACTGAGATTTTGTTTACTGAGATTAGCAGGTTCCAAGACACTGAGTTTTCTTAGAAAATGGCCTCAGTTATCCTTGCACCCTAAGTTATAAAGCAGCAGATACTGTTTCTCTCTACAAATGAAACCACATTAGATTAAACATAGATTTTCTTATTACTCTTTTGGAAACCAAAGGAGAGGATGCGTTAGACCACTAAGGTTTCTCATTTTCTTGTGTTTATGTGCCATCTTCTGCAGATATCAGCTTTGCTTTGGCAAGCCTATAGTGTGGGCTAATACATATGGCACCGTGACGTGATCAATTGAGAAGGGAAAGGAAGGAAGAAGCCTATGTTCTAATAACTATTTTCCCATTATCCAGTGGTATGGTTCTCCATAGTCACTTTGGCTGTCTGTTTCCACTTTGTCATCTACAAAAAAAGTTGTTTAAATCAATAATTTTTAAATTTTTAACAATTAGAACTCCCTTTAAGAATAATATGTGATCTAAAAATTTAACTGAAATTTTTACAAAATACTGTTTCAGCAATTCTGTGCCACCCTAAAGCCTTTACTGTTGCATGAATTTTAGTTTAAGAACTCTTATCTAGGTGGCCACTGTTGTCCATGATACCTTCATAATTCTGTGATCCTTGGACATTTAAATTATTTCTCAAATATCTGATACTCATAGGGTCTATTGAAAAACAGGGATTATAAATATTTAACACATTCTCTAGCTCTGAATTTACTGTAAGATTTGACCAAGTTACATAGTTTCTTTGGGCCAGCTTTATAGGGTAGTGTAGTGATAAAATCTTAGACTTTGAAATCCGAAAGATGTCAGTACAAATCCTGGTTACTTCATATATTCACACTCTAAGGGAGAGTATTCTGTGAGCATGCTTTTATTATATATAATCTTGTATTATAGGTCATAATCTTGAAACTTTGAAAATTTACATTTAATAATTACTTGCTCAAACTTTACCAAAATTCTTTGTAATATATGTTCCCATATACATGTACATATATACATGTATGTTCATATACATGTATTCTTATAATATACATGCCTATATTATATATAATATGTGTGTATATACATATATAGAGTTATAGCTAATTACTTGACGTTTCAATGTGAAGACATTTATTATAATTGTAAACATTTTGATTTTGTGTTTTTATTTTATGGTGTAGAGGTAATTGCTCTTAGATCTTAAACACTTTTGTATTGTGTGCAACTTCATATGTACTTTATTATATTACTTAATGAATATAATGGCCATGGTTTGAGTCCTAGTTTTCTTATCTATTAACTTGATGATCTTGGGTAAATTCCTCTATTTTTCTGAGCTTTAATTTTCTCAGTGGGCTGCTATTTGTCATTCAAAGAAACTTAGGCCAATTAATGATTAAAATGAAGCTGAGTATAATTATCTAATTCTTAACTCAACTTTTTTCAGAATTGAAATTAGTTCATTAAACTTGAAAAGGTTAAGGAATACCAAAGAAAGGAATGAGGTATGAATAAAGTCTCTGTAATTACTTGATTTGCAATTTAGCAATATTACATCTTGGTATGCTAACATATCAACTTTGTAAACAAATTAATTCATTTATACTCTTAAAATTGACTTATAAAACCTGTACTTACCTTATAAATCTTAGGGTTTTTATTTTTAGGGTGGAGGGGCAAAGAAGGAAGAGATGTGTAAGGGGGATTAGACATTTATGTTATCTTTTATTAGGTGTGTAAAACAATAGGGCTAAGGGTAACTTAGACTCCTAATTAGTTGTAAGTACAGAGGTATCACTTGTAAGTTATGTTTTTAAAATTATGCTAAAGTGCCCTTAATTAAGAAATAAACTAAAGAAATAACAGAGACAAATCAAAATACAAGAATATTATTTAAAAATCTATGCATATTTATTGTTCCTTCTATCTTCTAAAGATGATTTTTCTTGATTGCCTTTTACTGTAAATCATTACTTATGGATTGTTGTGATAATTTGTAGTATAATGTGAAGAAACATTTTTTCCTGAGCTTGAATTAGAAATAGGAAAATATATCAAGACAATAAAGTAAACCAAAGTATTTTCTCCCACATAAGAAGTTATGAAATTTTATACTAGAGAACCTAACCTTACAATGAAACCAATAACAATACTATTGCATTCTTTGAGTTCAATTATAATGAAAAGACTAATAATTAGGGAATTATCACTTATAATAGTTTTAGATGTATACTATTATCAAAATCAAATTTCTATGACCTTGATGTCTATACAAACATAGCTGTGAAGAATAACAATTTAGATGCATAAATACAGACTATGTAGTAAAACAATTTTGCAGGAATAGTCCTTGTCTGTTTACATATAATAGAGATAAATAACACCAGAGGAAATGTATGATTTATGATAGAGATCTGAGCATACTTTAATTTTATTTCGAATATTTGCTTGATTATCCAGCTAACCATGACTCTTACTTTGGTTAGTAAAGTAAATGGTCTAAGAAGTAAACATTATATATCCTTGAGTTTACATGTCAGCACTGCCTACGAATTCTTTGCAGCACAGGTTCTCAAAGAGGAATTTTGGTCCAAAGAGACGTTCTTCTCTGTGCAATTACTGTTTTTGTCACAATTTCCTTTTTAATAAAGACTCAAAAAAAAGAAAATATAATTTTAGTCCATATTTCTCCTCTTACAACAAAGATTCTTTCTGAGTACATACCAATGGTGTTAAAGTTTGGGATTCTAAGTATTATCCAGGACTGTGTTTCTTTATTTGAAGTTATATTACAGATGCTTTAATATTGTGAGTTATTAAACAAGTAAGGAATGAAAAGTTGCCACTTTCACCATCCAAGTGAAGTTATCAATGACACAGCATTAAAAACAGGACGAGAAACTCAGGATTTGCAGTCTTCATTCAATACCTTCTTTTACTTCTCACCTTGATTTCATAAGAGTCTTCTAATTTCCCTCCCTGTCTTCACTTCATAGTTGCAATTACTTTTGTGTTCTGCCAGCAGAGGTTTTTAAACATTGAACTATTCATCATGCTCTTCTGCTTAAACCCCTTTAATTCTTCCTCTTATACACTTGGATAAAACCCATATGACCTAACAAGGCATAAAACAAACAAACCTTTGTTACCTATCTAGTCTCTTTCTACTTCCCCATGCATCATTTTCCTCCCCTCTTGTCTTGCATCTGTGCTTTGTTTATAAAAACCCTAAACATAAAATAGGAGCAGAATGATAATGGCAGTAATGAAAACCACTCTCTCGTTGATTGATTATTAACAATGTGACCAAACACTGGATTTGGAGTTTCATCTATTCCTCCACTCAAAAAACACCCATGAACACATATCATATACCTGGCACTAAACTTAGCAGAGAGATATAATGACACGTGGTGTTACAGGTCAAGAAAAAGCAAACATTGACTACTCTCCTGGAGTCACGGTCTGTTTGGATGGATGCAAATCATCACTTAAGCAAATGCAAAATTTTATCTCTGCTGTATGCTAAAAAGTAAAGGAAGCAAGTCCTGGAGATCCTATGATAGGGGCATGTGGCCTAATAAAGAAGGGTGGGATAGGTATACTTGATGCAATATTTTTAAAATGATTTCAAATTATGTAGGCAAAGTGGGAGAGAGAGGAGGACAAGGTAAAGGTAAAGGTAATATGCAAAATGCAAAGAGCAGGAAGGAGCATAGATATGTGTAAACTCAAAGAAGGCCCAAGTGACTGGTCCACAGAGTGGGGAGAGCAAGGCATGAAAATGGCTTTAGTGAGGCAGGCAGGGGACAAATCATGAAAGCCCATCATTAATAATTTGGTTTTAGGAGCAATGGGAAGTCATTGGGGGCTTTTAAGTAGAGATGTAACTTGATCTGGTGTGCATATAGGTTCTTCAGCCTGGATGGTGGAGAATGGGTTAGGAGCAGAGGTCCAGGAGGAAGCTGGGAGAGAGTTAGAGTTAATGATTAGAGCCCAAAAGAAGTGAAGACTGGCAGCTCATTTGAAAATAGGGGGTACAAAAAGGAATATATTTTTGAAGTAAATGCATAACTTATCTCATGTGGGCCTCAAACTATGCCAGGGTAGATCTTATCAATCCCACTTTGCAGATCAATACATTGAAACTTAAGTTATATCAGTTTGCTTAGTCCCATGACAGTATGTAGCATAGCCAGGCCACAGAAACCAGGTTCTTTAATTCTAAATAACATCTTTCTACAATGCTCTTCTCTTTCCGTATTCTGCAATGCTGTGCTTTTTACATGTTGTAACTTTTCATTTGCTTTTTTTTTTCTACTTGCAATGCCTTCCATTGTATCAAATCCCTGGAAACCTTCTTCAATGACTTGTGGTCTCTGCTAATATCTGTCCTCTGTGCTTTCATAGTACATTTTGTTTTCTTGTTGTGTTATTTCTTTTTCTACTAGACTATTAAATACACTCTTAAATACAAGTAATAGGGCTTTTATTTGTACAGTCCCAATGCCTAGCAAAATTACAAGAAGATGGTAGGTGACCAATAAAATTTAAATTAAATGAATGCTTGTGATAGCCAGCTAAGGCAAGCCTTCAAACATCCCCTAAATCATTTGTACAACATTTCTGGCCAGTGATCACTGAAGGCATCCATCATTATCCTTGGTAATACATTATGATCACCTCCGAAGTCCCAGGCACAGATATAAATTCTTACTAATTTGCCATATTTACTACTCACACAATCTCTAAGATTAGATATATCATGTCTATATTATAGATGAGGAAAAACTGAGTAACTTATCTAAGGTAACAAGCTCCAGAATTCAACATTAAAGGCATTCTGAATCTAGAGATCATTGATGTAGATTATAATATATACATGACCATTACTCTTAACTTTTGTTGGGCCCTTCATAACTATCCATTGCTAGATGGAAAATTACACCTTGACTTTCCTGACCCTAGCCTCACAAATTATATATTTTTCCAAGACAAGCAAACCTAACACAAGTAAGTGGGTCTTCCTGACTCCTGTTATTTCTCCTCTTTCCAATTCCTTTCCAATATGAAACGTATAGCCTATTTTAGTACATAATGTAATGAATTTGTCAACTTCTGCTTAAATAAGGAGTCTTTCAACAAGCTCTGACAACAACTACTTCAGATTTCTTTCTTTTATACTTAAACACACACAACTTGGTAAAATATTTTAAAAACCAGTTGCAGAATCTTACTTGTCAGCATAAATCCAAAGATAGATTCCATCTATGCAAGAGTTTTGCTAAGTTGGTCCTGCTCCCAGCTGTGAAATCCCATAGTTAGAGAAGTCAGTAGTGTCCTAAGCCCAGAGGCAGTCTGGCCTGCCAGAATGTATTCCAGTTTTGGAGGTGGAATCATTGAATTTTCAATTGCATGTAACCCATATGCTGTTTCTCCTGGCTTCAGAGTTTTGATTAGACTAAGGAACCAAGAAGAGCTTTGTTTGAAGGACAATGTCTTTAAATAGAAGAGAGGCTTCTAGTCTGCAAAACATAAATACTTCATCTGTTTGCATATGGGATTAAAAAATTATAGATTTCAGTTCATGTAATCAAATTCCCTTTCTCACTAACCTTACAAATGGCTTCCTCACAAATGCTTCAGAAAGAGGAGTATAATTTTTAAAAAGATAAGTAACTTACCCAAGTCACAGAGCTGGATTTAAAACCTAGATCTAAATGATTCCAGAGCCTAAACTCTGAACTTTTCTGGTCTTACCTTGTGCAAGTCCACTTTCAACATCTTAGGACTGCTAAACTTTTCCTTTTTGTTTCACTTTAAGCATCCTCAAATTACATAAGCTTTCACATTTTTTTTTAATGTGTCCATATTTTGTACTCACCAGTGGTCCCAAATCCTGGTTAATAAGAAACTATTGTAAAGAAGGAAAACCCTTTGATCCAAGTGTAAGAGATTTTCAAATTGATTGACAGAGATAATCAAATCTATAATAATGTGAGAAGTTCAATATCATTTAAATTGCGGCATACAAATGCCATTATTAGAGACTTTTAATATATTCTTTGCATTTAATAATAATCTACCCCCAATAAAATCATGCAGCAAACAATTTCAAACTTGAGTAAAATGAAAAGCCTACCTTAGACATCTCTCTTGGAGTTTATCATGGAGGATGAGATCATGTGGTCCACCCTCCTGCATTTAACAGAAAGTTGTTACATATTCACTCGGAAAACATAGCATTTAGCACCTATTAATTTGCTAAGACCTCTGCTATTTGATGTATTTTGAATTATCTTTCTTTATTTCCCCGAACTCCATTAATTCTTTGATCTCAAGAGGACCTACAACTCATTATTGATCATGCCTACCCTTCAACATTCAGTATCCTTCTCAAGTCTTTACTCCTACCTTATTGAGCTTATATTTCCACTTCAACTTTATAATTGCTTATTGTGATATCTTTATTTTCCCTTGTACATTGTACCTGCCACCATAATTGACTGGAACAAATCCAGCTTTGGCTAATTCTACCTGTCTCTCTAATTTACACCTGTGCCTGAACCGCTAAACAGTGCTGAAGCAAACACAAAACACTACTGACTAGCTTTACTTAAATTTATTATCACAAATCTTATGTGGCTTCAGTTTACTTCCGGCCAATAACACAACTACATTGTATTAGTCAATTTACTCTCCCACTGTCCAAAATGATAATAATAAGTTGTTTAAATGTTCAAAGACAATGTCTCAGCCACTTTCCTTTGAAACTTATTCTAGCTTTATAATTTGAGAAGCACTATTACAAATTTGTAATTAATCTTTTAAGACTTGGTTCAGTGTTATTCTTAGAGTTCTCCAGGCCATCTAGCTAGTCCTTCTTCCATGCTTTAAGATTCCCCATTTTTTTACATTCATCTCAGTGCGTGCTATATTGTATTGCTTTTTAAATTTTTTCTGTTTATTTCTCTTCCTGCTTCACCCTGCTCTCTCTTTTAAATGACATTTCCTCATTAGGTAATTAGATTTCTAAGGATAAGAGTTTTAAAGACTGTGCTTTGTTTTATTTGTTTTTGATCTCAGGGTTTTTCAAGAAGCCTGACACACCATATCCCATGTCGTACTGCAGTTATCCATCTGTTTTGTTATTGTCTTTGTTGTTGTTGTTGTTTTGTTTTTGTTTTTTTTAGACAGAGTCTCATGCTGTCTCCCAGCATTGGAGTCAATGGCGTGATCTCGGCTCACTGCCACCTCCACCTCCTGGGTTCAAGCGATTCTCCTGCCTCAGCCTCCCGAGTAGCTGGGATTACAGGCACATGCCACCACAACTGGCTAATTTCTTGTATTTTGGTAAGAGACAGGGTTTGACTATGTTGGCCAGGCTGGTCTCAAACTCCTGACTTCATGGTCCCCCCACCTCAACCTCCCAAAGTGCTGGGATTACAGGCGTGAGCCACCGAGCCATGTCATCTGTCTGTTTTTAATACCTTCCTCTCACCCAACTCCAATCATTTCCTCCCAGTGAGACCTGTGAGAGCAAGGGTTGTGTAGCATGTAGTTGATTTCACTGCTAGAATGATGCCTGGAACGCTGTAAATAGTAAGCAAGTGTTTGTAGAAAGCATAGAAATACCTAATGTAGACGATCGGGTGATGGATGCAGCCAACCACCATGGCACATATACCTATGTAACAAACCTGCATGTTCTGCACATGTACCCCAGAATTTAAGTACAATAAAACAAATAAAAAAGCATAGCAAAGCAAGAAAAACCTAAGTTCTTCAAGCTTTTCCATTTAACATGTTTATGTTGAGAATATATTCTATACTTGTCATGAGAAAATTTTTTTGGATAGTGCAGTGAACAAAAAGGCATAAAAATTTCTGTAAAGGAAATGGAAAATAAGACACTAAGAATAATAAATGAGCCCTAAAATGTGTCAGAGCAAGAGAGCCTAGATCGAATGTTAGATAAGCTTCTCAGGGTGAGCCTTATGGGGAAGAGGACTTTAGAGCAATGTTCTGAAGGAGGTGAAGGAATGAGATAGGTGGCTCTCTTGGGGGTAAAGCATTCTGAGCAGCGGAAATAGTGTGGAGTCTTTGATAAAAATGGAAGCCTTTGGAGGGTTTTGAACAGAAGAGGGAGATTCTCTGACATATGTTAAAATATGTAAATAAGTGAAAATATAGGAGAATATATGAGTGCCAAAATGTGCAATATATTATTTTATTAAACACTCATCTCTGTTGTTTCTGTGCATTTTAGTAATACATGACACATGGAAAGCAAAAGTTGCTCTTGTTGCAGATAACATACTTAGTAGATGAATAAAGGAGCTAATGAACTTGAATGACAGGTTGCCAAGGGAATAGCCTATCAGAATTCATTACAAAAGATGCTTGTCTTTATGTGTGAATCAGGGGCAACAAATCTAGTTATTAGCATTAGCAGCTTCTAATTTTTGTGTTTTTTGTAGGAAGCCAGGGCTTCCAAACAAGATTCTTCTGTGCACTTTACCTAATGTTCTTGAATAACAAGATCAATGTATATCCGATTTACTAAATATATCCACCGTCTCTTTCTCCTATGCAAATAACTTTACACATTTCAATAAAAACATGTTAGCTCTTTGTTATGACTTTATTTCAAGCATAATCCTCTGGAATTATTAATTGCCATTGACTGTGAGATCTTACATATTTTTTAACCTACATGCTGTAAGGAAAACATGCCAAAAATAGTTAAACTTGAAATAGAAATGTGTTTAATCCAAGAATCTTAGAAGACAATATTAGCTCCAGGCACTCACTTTATGTCCTTCCACATGCCTTTTAAAATGTTGTTATCAACCATATTTCCAGCTCTCTAGGGGGAGAAAATAGCTCACATATAATAAATGTAGGTGCTTCTTGTTTTAATATAAATGAAAATTACCCTTCAGTTACAGCATTAAGAATAAATGAGATTTAGTATTTTTGTTTTAAAAATGACAGTCTGTTTAAAATATAGGTACTTTATTTTCATTGACATAATTATGATTAATGTGATATTAGTTAAAGTCTTTGGATGACATTTTTAATAAGACAGGTTGCTGATGTTAGAAACTTTTTAAAGTAAACCCTTTATTTTGAGATAATTGTAGACTCACATGCAGTTATGAGAAATAGAGAGGTGTCATATACTCGTTATCAGTGTTTCTTCCAATGGTTGCCTTTTACAAAACTGTACAAATTATAGCCAATGTGGTGACATTAATACAGTCAGGAACAGTGCAGCTGTACCACCACAAGGATCCCTCACGTTTATAGTAGCAGTCACTTTCCTACCCACTGTGTCCCTGACCCATGATAACCTAATCTGTTCTACATTTCTAGAATTTTGTCACTTCAGGAATGGTATATAAATGGAACTATACAAATATGACCTTCTGGGTTTGCCTTTTTCACTTAGCATTGTTGTCTGGTGATTTATATGGGTTGTTGGCTGTATCAATACCTCTATTCCCTGATGAGGATGTACTATCCATTGAAGTTTAAACACTGATCAATTCAAGGAAGCCTGATCTGATTCCAGTTTTTGATTATGACAAATAATTCTGCTGCAAACATTCAATACTTTTTCGTGTGTAACCGAAAGTTTTCATTTCTCTAGAATAAATGCCCAATAAAGTGATTGCTGGATTGTATGGTAGCGGAAAATGTAGTTTGGCAATTTTTTTTTTTCCCCCAAGAAACTTCAGCATTGTTTTCTGGAGTGGCTGGATTATTTTACATTTTCATGAATAATGTATAAATGACTGGTGGTGGTTTTATTTTTTTCTTCATTTTAGCCATTCTGCCAAGAGTATAGTGCTATGTCACTGTGTTTTTAATTTGCATTTCCCTAGTGGCTGATAATATTGGAATTTTTTATATGCTTTTTTGTCATGAGTATATTTCCTTCAGTTAAATGTCTGACCAGGTCTTTGTCCATATACTGATGGCAATTGTTTTTAACTGTTGAGTTTTAAGTCTTTATATATTCTAGATAATAATCCTTTGTTGGGTATGTGGCTTGCAAACATTTTCTCCCAGTCTGTACCTTATTTTTTGTTGGTTTTGTTTCATTCTTTTACAGAGCAGTTTTTAATTTTCTTGAAGCTTTATCATTTTCTAAAATTACTAATCTTGTGTTTGGTGTCAAGTTGAAGAATTCCTTGCCTAGTCCTAAGTCATGAAAATGTTCTTCTATATTTTTCCCAAAATTTTAAAATACTTTCAAGTTGTGCATTTAAGTCTAAGATCCAGCTTTAATTATTTTCTGTATAAGATATGAGGCTTAGGTTGAGATTTTTTTCTTTTTTATTTGCCTATTGATGATGACTTACTCCAAGTCAACATCATTTGCTGAAAATAATATGAATTGAGTTGTTTTAATACCTTTGTTAAAAATCAGTTGGGCATATTTGTGTGGTGTTATTTCTGAGTTCTTTGTTCTGTTCTATTGATCTGTGTCTATTCTTACGACAGTATAACATATTGTGGACTACGGTAATTATATAACACACCTTGAAACCAGGTAGACTGACTTATTTTTCCTTTTCAGAATTGTTTATTATTCTAGTTTCTTTACCTTTCCATTTACATTTCAGAATAATCTTGTCTATATCTAGAAAAAGCCTGTATACTTTGTAGATTTATAAACATTTGCTTTACTAATTGTAAATGGGTAGTTTTTTATTTTCAATGTTCACATTTTCATTGCTAGTATATAAAAATATATTTGATTTTTATGTTTATCATGAATACTGAGGCTTTGCTGAACTCAATTATCAGTTTCGGGAGTATTTTTGTAGACTCCTTAGGATTTTCTATTTAGACTATCATGCCATCTCCTAATAGAAACAGTTTTATTGCTTAATCTCTAACCTTTGTTTGACCTTTTATTGCCTATTGCACTGGCTAGAACATCTAGTGCTATTTTGAATAGTAAGTGGAAGATTGGTCATCTTTGCCTTATTTCCAGTTTTAGACTAAAGCATTTGGTCTTTCAACATGAAGTATGACATTTACTGCTGGTTTTTTGGAGATACTCTTTATCAAGTTGATTAATTTTCCTCTATTCCTATATTCCTGAGAGTTGATTTTTTTTAAATCAATGAATTTATGTTGAATTTTGTCAAATAGTATCTCTGCATTCATTGATATGATCATGTCATATGCTATATATTACACTGATTGATTTTCAAATATCATTTCAACCTTGCATCCCTGCATAAACACCACTTGGTCATGGTGTATATACTGCTGAGTTCCTTTTTATATACTGCTGAATTCTACATAATGATATTTTGTTAAAATTTTTTGTGGCTGTATTTGTGAGGTAGTTTTTCCCTCCCTTCCTTCCTCCCTCCCTTCCTTTTCTGCTGCTCATTTCCCTCCTCTCTCCCCTTCTCTTTTTCTTTCTTCTCCCACCCCCTTTCTCTGTCTCTCTTTTGTTTTTTTTTTTTTTGGGCGGGGATTAGTTTTTATACCCAGAAATAGTTTCTCTTGTTTTGGTATAATGAATATACTATATGAGTATACAATATATACTATATTCATAAAGCATATTAGGAAGTATTCCCTACTCTTTTCTGAAAGAGACTGTGTAAAATATATTTGAACTCTTCCTTAAATGCTTGGTAAACTTCTTCAGGGAAACCATCCTGGCCTGGAGATGTCTTTTTTGAGTTTACATTATAAATTCAGTGTTACTAATAGTTATAGGATGTTGAAGTTACCTATTTCTATTTAAGTATATGAGTAAATTATGATTGTTTATGCATTTCATGGAATTGATTAATTTTCTCAAAGTTGTCAAGTATATGTTTGTAGAGCTATTTGTAATATCCCTTTATTATTCTTTTAATACTTGAAGGCTTTGTATTGATGTCCCACATTTCACTCATTATAGTGGTTATTCATGTCCTCTTTCTCTCTCTCTCTTTTTTTTTCAGTCTTCTTAGAAGACGGCCAATTTTACTGATTTTTTTAAACAAAAAAGTAGCTTTATTTTCTCTATTTTTTGTTTTCAAGTTTATTAATTTTTAAATTATATTTATGGTTTTCTTCTTTCTGCTTGCTTTGCATTTATTTTGCTCTTTTGTTGTTGCTTTGAGGTAGGAAGTAATATTGATTTGAAATTTTTATTCTTTTCTAATAAAATCAATTTTATTAATTTCTCAGCACTCTGTTAGGTGTGTCCCACAAATTTTGATATGTAGTATTTTCAACTTCAATGATTTCAAAAAATTTTATCTTTATACTTCCTCCTTGCCCTATAGATTATTTAGCACTATATTGTTTAATGTCTATGTGTTTGAGATTTTTTTTTCCTTTTTTAAATTTATTTTTATTTTTTTATTGTACTTTAGATTCTGGCATACATGTGCAGATCATGCAAGATTGTTGCATAGGTACATTAATGGCAACGTGGTTTGCTGCCACCATCCTCCCCATCACCTATACCTGACATTTCTCCCCACATTATCCCACCCTCTCTCCTCACTATCCCTCCCCTCACTATCCATCCCCAACCTCCCCGAATGGACCCCAGTGTGTGATGCTCCCCTCTCCATGTCCATGTATTCTCATTGTTCAACACCCGCCTATAAGTGAGAACATGTGGTGCTTGATTTTCTGTTCTTATGTTAGTTTGCTGAGAATGATGCTTTCTGCAAAGGACAGGAACTTATCATTTTTTATGATTGCATAGTATTCCATGGTGTATATGTGCCACATTTCTTTGTCCAGTCTATCATTGATGGGTATTTGGGTTGGTTCCAGGTCTTTGCGATTGTAAACAGTGCTGTGGTGAACATGCATGTTCATGTTTCTTTATAGTAGAATGATTTATAGTCCTTTGGGTGTATTCCCAGTAATGGGATTGCTAGGTCAAATGAAATTTCTATTTCTAGATCCTTGAGGAATTGCCACACTGTCTTTCTTCCACAATGGTTGAACTAATTTATACTCCTACCAACAATGTAAAAGTGTTCCTATTTCTCCACATCCTCTCCAGCATCTGTTGTCTCCAGATTTTTTAATGATCACCATTCTAACTGGTGTGAGATGGTATCTCAGTGTGGTTTTGATTTGCATTTCTCTAATGACCAGTGATGATGAGCATTTTTTCATGTTTGTTGGCTTCATACATGTTTTCTTTTGAGAAGTATCTGTTCATATACTTCGCCCACTTTTTGATGGGTTTGTTTGTTTTTTTTCTTGTATATCTGTTTTAGTTCTTTGTAGATTCTGGATGTTAGCCCTTTGTCAGATGGGTAGATTGCAAAAATTTTTTCTCATTCTGTTGGTTGTTGGTTCACTGTAATGATTGTTTCTTTTGCTGTACAGAAGCTCTGAAGTTTAATTAGATTCCATTTGTCTATTTTGGCTTTTGTTGCCATTGCTTTTGGTATTTCAGTCATGAAGTCCTTGCCTATGCCTACATCCTGGATGGTTTTGCCTAGGTTTTCTTCTAGGGTGTTTATGGTGTTAGGTCTTATGTTTAAATCTTTAATCCATCTGGAGTTAATTTTAGTGTAAGGTGTCAGGTAGGGGTCCAGTTTCTGCTTTCAGCACATGGCTAACCAATTTTCCCAATATCATTTATTAAACAGGGAATCCTTTCCCCATTGCTTGTTTTTGTCAGGTTTGTCAAAGATCAGATGGTGGTAGATGTGTGGTGTTGCCTCCAAGGCCTCTGTTCTGTTCCATTGGTCTATGTCTCTGTTTTGATACCACTACCATGCTGTTTTGATTAATGTTGCCTTGTAGTGTAGCTTGAAGTCTGACAGTGTAATGCCACCAGCTTTGTTCTTTTTGCTTAGGATTGCCTTGGCTATGTGGGCTCTTTTTTGGTTCCATATGAAGTTTAAAGTGTTTTTTTCCAGTTCTGTGAAGAAGGTCATTGGTAGTTTGATGGGGATAGTGTTAAATCTATAAATTGCTTTGGGCAGTATAGCCATTTTCTTGGTATCTTTCTGTTGTGGTTCTATTTTGATTCTATTGTGGTCAAACAACACATTCTGCATGATTTCAAGTCTTTCAAGTTTGTTGTGGTTTGTTTTCTATCTTGGCATATGTTCCAAAGGCACTTGAAAAACACAATTGATATTCATCTGTTGGATGCAGTGTTCTATCAGTGCCAATTAGATGTTTTATTAGATGTGTTTGTCAATATCCTTACCGATTTTATGTCTAGTTGTTCTGTCAACTTCTAAGAGACTGATTCAGAGGTTTCCCACTAAAACGTGGTTTTGTCCATTTTTCTTTTAAATTTTATCAGCTTTTACTTCACATAACTATAAGATTTATTGTTTGTTGCATACAACTTTAGGATTGTGTTGTCCTTTTTATCATTCTATAGTATAATGGCCTGATCTATCATCATTCTAATTTGGCAAGTAATTAGTTTCAGCCATATATAGTGTTAGAATTGTTATAACTTGATTTTTGTTGCATGGCTTTTGTAGTCCAAATACACCAAATACCATTTGTTTTCTTCAGAAGTGCTCAGAGATGTCCTTCAGAAGTTTACAAGAATTGTTCTTTTCTAAAGGAAAATCGTATTTCTCATGGATTTCAGAGATAAAGACGCAGCTGTAATCAAATTGTGTGTGTAGAAAATAGGCCATTTTGTAGTAAAATTCTCCCACAGGGTTTATCATGCTGAGTTGAACTGTGAAACTAATACATTGAGTGATAATTAAAACTGTCCTAAAAAATGTGAAGCTCTAAGATCTCATACAAGCATCCATTTACTTTGACTAACAGTTATATACTATTGTTTCTCTGCTCTGTGAGGTCTTGTCTTTTTCTTTCTTTCTTTCTTTCTTTCTTTCTTTCTTTCTTTCTTTCTTTCTTTCTTTCTTCCTTCCTTCCTTCCTTCCTTCCTTCCTTCCTTCCTTCCTTCCTTCCTTCCTTTCATTATGATTTTGACCATTTCTGAGGGAGATGTCAATTTCTGGAAAGTCTTTGGATGAAGGGTTCAAGTGAGGAAAACAGCCATATGGTTCTTCCTCCATGCCCAGAGCCCCAGTATATAATCATTCTTGTTATGCATTTGTAGATATTTTATCATTTGGAATTTCAAGATTTGAGTCTTGCTGGATACCCTTCACATGTTTGATACAACTCCTATGCAATTTTTTAATTATATTATTAGAAATGAGAACTGGTATTTAGAAAATGTCAAATGATTTGCATCCTATAGATTGCAGCAGCCATCATAGTTGTCAAGTCCAGAGAATCTTTAATTGTCCTTACTCAAGAATATGTTCTACAGAATTGGTGCATTAAAAATGTTTTATGACCTGTAGCCTAAACACCAGTTCAGTATCTTATACCGTGTACCTCACTGGCCTTATTTTAACTCATATGTTCGCCTTTGCTCTGTACAACCAATTCTTGGTGAATCTCTTATTTCATATCCTGTTACATGTGGGTGATGTAATAACTGTCTCCTATTCTCTCCTCAAGTTACTCTATGATTTTTAAAATTTAGTTTCAGTGTCATCATTTTTCTCAGAATTTATCTAACCAGCCTCAAGCTCACAACTCTCAAAGGTTAGAAGCTCTATAGCTAGACCATCATTTTGCTGATTTCTTTATCTCCAGGATTTGGCAATTAATAGGTATAAGTATGAGATGCTCCCCTCCCTGTGTCCATGTGTTCTCATTGTTCAACACCCATCTGTGAGTGAGAATATGCGGTGTTTGGTTTTCTGTTCCTGTGTCAGTTTGCTGAGAATGATGGCTTCCAGGTTCATCCATATCCCTACAAAGGATGCAAACTCACCGTTTTTTATGGGAGCATCTCACACTGGGGTCTGTCGGGGGGAAAAGGGGAGGGACAGCAGGGGATGGGGAGTTGGGGAGGGATAGCATGGGGAGAAATAACAGATACAGGTGATGGGGAGGAAGGAAGCAAATCACACTGCCATGTGTGTACCTATACCTATGTGACAATCTTGCATGTTCTTCACATGTACCCCCAAACCTAAAATGCAATAAAAAGTATATATATTAAAAAAAAGATTACCAATAATTAAAAAAATAGGTATAAGTATATAATAAACATTCTTTAAATAATTTCATTTTAGTCATGATTATGGGAAGGAAGGAAAGCATAGGTAAATGTTCTGAGGATAAACTGAGAGACAAGCTATAGGTAAAGCATTCCCTAAAACAATTAAGACAACTAACACCATAACTTAGAGTAACAGGAAAGCTCTGTGGATATCAGTAGAATCTCACCCCTCCAGTCCTTGGATCATGATCTTATGGAATCTTATACATACTTGAGACAGTAATTTTAAAAAAAAGCTTTCTGATATAAAATAAATTTAAAATCTTAATCTGAATTAAATCCTAATTATCCCAGGAACATCAAAAAAGTGTTTTACTGTTTTTTTTTATAATGCTTTAATTCAGTGGTTTTCAAAGAATGACCATGGATTACTCTGGTGTCTCCAAGACCCTCTCAGAGGATTCACAATGTCTATATTATTGTCATATCAACACTTTGTAGCAATTGTAAAAAACATATATAATAATCAATTGAAAATGATAAATAATAATAATACTGGGTTTTTGTGTCAGGCAACTTACCAGGTACTTAAGCACTCCAGCCTGGCGACATGAGACCTCTTAAAAAAAAAAAAAGCTAAGGTTCAAACTTAATTCAGCTTCCTAGTTGCCAATTTCTTCCCTAGGCAATTTACTATATATATCTGTGATAAAAGAACTTACTCTAACTCTTCAGATGAAGAAAATGAGGCCTATAGAAGGTAACCACAATTTGAGGGCAGAGCTGAGGTACGAAGTTCAGTTCAGTGATTCCTGGTTCTATAATCTTTTCACTTAAACATGCTGTCAATTAGGAATTTCAATTTTATTATCTGAAACTTAGAACCCAGTTGTTTATGGCAAGGAGGGATAAGAGAAATAATTTTTATATATACTATTTATGACTAGTGAATGTACAAATCAGCCAGAACAAATGACTCTCTCCTTGACTCATAGTTTGGATAGCATTCATTTGGTAATCCACTCCAGTGTTTTGTCTGTAAATAGTATAAAGATCACAATTAACTAGATTAAGCTTCCATGTGAAAATTTTGCCATTTAAAAATTTAACTTTAAAGTATACTGATTCATTATTATTTTAGGCTGGACAGTTTTGAGTCAAGGTTTTGAAGTCACATACTTGTACATATTGATGTTCATTGAATGTATGTAACACTGGATAAATTACCTAATCTCTCTCAGCTTCACTTTCCTCATATTTAATATTTGGCTAATAATAAGGTTCATACAATGTTTTAATGCAATGACATCTCTAAAACATTAACAAAGTGCGTGGCATAAAACAAACATGTGCATATATTGATGAAGCCAAATGCAAGAAAACATTGATAAAATGAGCTTGAAAAGGCAGAGATCACAAAGTACCTTGTATGTGTAGATTAAAATCTTTATCTTTGAGAAGAGAATATGGGCAAAACATAGTTTCTAACCATAGATTTTTTAAAATTCATTTTTTTTCTATGATTAGGGACTATTTTAGGTTTAAGAAAAGTTTCAGAAATAGTTCAGATAATTTCTGTATATCTTTCCCTTAGGTTTTCTTAATGATATTATCTTGCATCACCATTTGTCAAAACAATTGGTATGATAATATTAACTATACTACTACCGGTCATATCATTTTTATAATGGAAAAGCTACTAGAACAAAAATAAGAACAG
Source organism: Alouatta palliata (assembly GCA_004027835.1). NCBI lineage: Eukaryota > Metazoa > Chordata > Mammalia > Primates > Atelidae > Alouatta > Alouatta palliata. The sequence goes on from PVKV010006433.1 coordinate 19,096, forward strand.
TTTTATTTAATTAAAATAACTTTTTGTGAGTGCATTTCTTAGATCTTTCTTAGATTTTAAATATTTCAGCAATATGAGGTAGTCATTAACTTGAGGATATCAATAGTTCTCTGTCCTGCTAAATGCTCAGAAATCAGATTCACTAAGGACTCTTTTAATTTCATTAACATTGCCTAGATATAATTTATTTTTTCTTACTAATCAGAACATGTTTACCTAAATTTTAATCCTTATTTTTAGCCATTTGAATTGAATAGGTAATGGATATATTGTATTTGTGATTAATATTTACAATGTTTTTAGCTGTATTTTTTGAATTAGAAAACTAGGAGGCAATTCTAAAAATATGCACTGAAGAATTAGTCCATGGTTAGAAGTCTGCAAAATCCAACCTCTGCACACTAAGAGTCTGTTTATCTACCAGTGGTCATATCTTCAGAATCTCCCACATTTCTTCATCTCCAGCATTTAAAGTTGTATAGTCCTTTACTGAGTAAATAGCCAGGCAATAAAATGCCTTAGATTTCCAAGCTTTTTGCCGTGGTTAGGCCAATGTGGAGTGTTCAGTAAGAATCTGGGAATTAGAAAGGACCATGACTCAACGGCAGCAGTGTTCAACACTATGTTAATGCCTGTCTCACATGTATGTTCAGCTGCTCATTGATTTCAGCTCAAACCCCTTTTAGGAAGTGATTTTCTTCCACAAAAAAAGGAGTTTAAGGTGCTCCTCTCTCTACTGCAGCGCAGGAGAGCCAAAGGCAGGAATTCACAGAAGCATCAGACTTAAGCACAGAGAAAGTCAGAACCAGAATATTAAGCAGATGAGGCAAAAGGCAACTCTTGGCAAAGCTGAAGGCTTTTCTACAAATGGTAAGAAGGGTCCTGAAAAAGATAAAATGGCACAGGATATTCACAAAACAGATCAGCAATAATCAGACATCTCTAAAGAGTCTGGACACAAATAAAATAGTCCCCTAGGGTAAAGTAGTGATTTGGAAATTTATGTTGGACTCACAGAACAGTTATTTCTTGATATGTGTATTAATATTTAAGTTAGAGAATAAATGTGCAATTTCTTATTCCAGTACACATTTGGTTCCAGTGTCTCAAAAAATAATTTTGTTTACATTTTGGAATCGAAAGTTCAATAAACCCTCCCAGCAATACGAATCATGTTAGTGAGACTAGTTTGACCCTCCATGACTTGAAAGGCTCCTGTTGTTTTAAAAGACTGATTTTTCTCAGGGTAAACTAATAACTCATCACAGGAGAATTGCAAGGCCCTAATTCTCCTTTCACCTGCCTGTGACTTTTGCATTATTCATTAGGTTTAGATTATTTAAGATTTAATAGCTGCATCAGTAATAAAACTGCATTGCTGAACAAGAAGATGAAATATTATGGCTCTTTGTGAAATGAATTTTTATTAAAACTAGGACTGTTTTAAAGATGGGAGGAAGTAAATGAAGGATTTTGATACACCCTATAGTATTTATGTCTTCTTTCACACAGTAGAGTTTGCAATCTAGAACATATGGACACAGGGTGGGGAACATCACATACCTCAGCCTGTCTGGGGGTGGGATGTTAGGGGAGGGATAGTAGGGGTGGGGATATTGGGGAGCGATAGCATTAGGAGAAGTATCTAAGGTAGATGATGGGGTGATGTATGCAGCAAACCACCATGGCACACGTATATCTATGTAACAAATGATGAGTTTGTGTCCTTTGTAGGGACATGGATGAACCTGGAAACCATCATTCTCAGCAAACTGACACAGGAACAGAAAACCAAACACTGCATGTTCTCGCTCATAGGTGGGTGTTGAACAATGAGAACACATGGACACGGGGAGGGGAGCATCTCACACTGGGGTCTGTCGGGGGAAAATAGGGGAGGGACAGCCGGGGGTGGGGAGTTGCGGAGAGATAGCATGGGGAGAAATGCCAGATATAGGTGATGGGGAGGAAGGCAGCAAAACACAGCCATGTGTGTACCTATGCAACAATCTTGCATGTTCTTCACATGTACCCCAAAACCTAAAATGCAATAAAAAATCCTGCACATTCTGCACATGTACCCCAGAACTTAAAGTATGATAAATAAATTTAAAAAATACAAAATAAAAATTGCATAAAAAAAAAGAAATATAAATTGAAGTTGGACATCCTGCATTGAATCTCAGCTCTTCTGCTTACTGGATGTGTGTCTTTGACAAATTACCTTCTCTGTACCTCAGTTATCTCGTTAGCAAAATGGAGATAATACATACCTAATAGTGAATGGGAGGATTCTATGACATAAAAGAAAGCTCTTTCTATAGTTACTGGCACATAAAAGGTGCTCAAAATATTAGCTGCTTTTTTGTTTGCTCTCCAACATCAACATTTTATCTTTTTAACATTTTTAAAATTTAATTTCTTGACATAAATTTTATGCAGTACATCCAACTCATGGCCTTGAGGCCACGTGCAGTCCAGGATGGCTTTAAATGCCACCCAATACAAATTTGTAAACTTTCTTAAGTCACTATGAGTTTTTCTTTAATCCTTTTTAGATCATCAGATATTGTTAATGTTAGTGTATTTGATGTCTGGCCCAAGACAATTCTTCCAATATGGCCCAGGGAAGCCAAAAGATTAGACACCCCTGCTGTATATAATTAATGGATACAACTTGGTGAGTTTTTAGGTAAATGTACATCCATGAAAGCATCACCGCAATCAATGCCACAAATATATGCATCATTTGCAAAAATTTCACTTGCAGAAATGTGCTTCTTACCTGCTGTGGTCATTTACTTGGAGCTAGTCTCAAATTCTTGTATACAATATCACTTCAGATATTCAAGATCTTCATAGCTGATAGCAAGTACATAATACTTTTGAAATTTAAATTTTTTCATTCTGAATGAAACTTTATTTTTGTTAATGATCTCATTTTTTTAAGACTTTGGCTATTGCTAATTTTCAAATATTTAAAAATATTTTATCTTGAATCACCTGGAATAAATTTCTCAAATTTATTTTCAGATGTTCCTTCACTTTGATGAAGACTTGTTTTAATCTCTTCAAATTAATCTATTATTTGAGAATAAAATCCTGCTACACTCTAATTCTCCCCACATGAAAAATAGAATTTTATTTAAACTATTAGAAAATTAGTGTAACCTAAGAGTTTCTCTCTCAATATTGACTAGTTTACTAGGGATGAAATTATTCATTTTTTCTCTTTCCAGCCATATTATTTAAAGGAAATATGCTAAGGATGCAGGAAAAATCAGCATACGTAAGCATTTTTTTTTCTTATTTATAGAAAAGCTTTGGAGGAAGTAAGTCTTCACTAGCAGTGTAAAATAACTTCCATTTTTATCTCTGAAAAAAATTTGTGTATTTGTCAGATTTACTGCTTAATTGCAACTGGTATAATATGAAAACTTACTCTGGATGCTCGATTCAGCAAACAATTATTGAGTGTTGCTTCTGTATATAATAGAGTGCTACTAATCCTAAAGAATACAGTGTTGATAAACCTAGCATCATCAGCCTCCTTCTCAAATCTATTATGGGTAAAATTTACATAATAACAGCAATTATTGATTCATTTTTTTGCCAAGCCCTGTGTTCAGCACTTGGATTTTTAAATCAATTTCTTACAACAACCCCATTTATTAGACATTATTATCTCTATTTATTAGATAAAGAAAGACTTTGGAATATAGGATTCGGGCTACCATAGTTCTATTTGAGAAGTAAAAAAAAAAGTGGAAAATCAAACACCACATGTTCTCACTCATAGGCGGGTGTTGAACAATGAGAACACATGGACACAGGGAGGGAATCATCACACACTGCAGTCTTTTGGGGGGTGCCAAGGGAGGGACAGTGGGGGAGTGGGGAGGTCGGGAGGGGTAACATGGGGAGAAATGCCAGATGTAGGTGACGGGGGATGGAGGCAGCAAACCACATTGCCATGTGTGTACCTATGCAGCAATCCTGCATGATCTGCATGTGTACCTCAGAAACTAAAGTACAGTAAAAAAAGAAAAAAAAAAGTAATATTGAAGAAAGGAGAGGAAGTGGTAGATTCGCAAGATTCACGAGATTGAAATACGCTCCCGCCATCTCTGATATTTTGTTTTCATTACTCTCACAGGCATAGTCTGATTCTCTCCAACTTGGTCACAATTTTATATCAGTTTTTAAATATTCTTTAAATTTGATCCATCAGCATCTGCACACACTCAATATATGTATTTTAAATTTTAATTACCAAGGAATCAAATTTATTTTCCTCTTCCTGAGTTTCAAATCAATAATCATTAACTGGAATCATTTCACTTAAAGCATAATTAAATTTAGCAAATTAGCTAATCAAATAGGTGGAACTGACATAACAAATAAGCAATTTCACAAGCATCCCTGTGCTAGCTGCAACCTGAATATTCATGTAAAAGTATAAAACCAATGCCAGACCACAGCTCTCTGTTCAAGTGGAAGCTAGGCACATTATTTTCATAACATTATTTCATTCTTATTATAACCAAGGGAGGACACGATTATGATCTCCATTTTATACATGGGGAGACTAAGACTAGTTAAGGCACAATTTACTTCTCAACATTTGGCTTCAAATCCTGATTTTTTTTTTAACCTCATAGTGTGTTGGAATCAAAATGAGACCAACATTGTCATTTTAACAGATGTGAAAATGAAACAAAATGTTATGTAATACATTTAGATGGCAGTGCCTCACAAACATTCATGCCCATATGAGTCAACTGGGGATAATGTGAAAAGGCAGTTTCTGATTCAGTAGATCTGGATTGGAGCCTAGGATTTTACATTTCCATCAAGCTCCCAGGTGATGCCAGTGTTTCTGGCCCATAGGCCACTCTGTGGGTAAGAATGTTTAATTTGGAGCCTTGAGACCTAACGAAGGGTGGTCCTAGGTGGGAAGCATGAGCATGATGTGAGAGTTAGAAATTCAAACTCACTTGCATCCTTTCAAACTCCTTGAATTAGAATATCTGGAAATAGGACCTGGAAATCTGTGTTTTAACACGACTTTAAGATAATTTTTGTTCACATTACAGTTTGAGAAGCGTTAATGTAAATTGCATATTGAATTTGTATCATAAAAAGAAATGATGTCTTCTCACTCCCTTCTTCTATACCAGATTGTTTCTCCCAGTGCTGCAATTGGCCGCCATCAGGGTTTGTGAAACATCAAGATTTTATTCATAGTCCTCTTTCTTTTTACTTTATATGATATATTTGAGAAATTTTATCTATTCACAAGCTTTAACTAGAACCTACCTGCAGAAGAATGCCAAACAAGAGATTATTGTCACAATTCATGCTGAAAGTTGGTATGGTTTTAATGTAATACCATAAAATTGGGCATACAAAAGAAAATCTATAGACAAAAAAATCATGATAGAATATAACACCTACAAACTGAAAGACAAATGATGACCTAGGGTGTTAAGTTATTCTGAAATGATTCTATGCTTGGAACTATGCTCTAATAATAATGATATTTATTCATATGGCTAATATAAACTTGGAATATAAGATTCATTAATTCATCCATTTATGCATTCATTCATACATACACCAATTCATTTTATAAGCATTTATTGAATATATATTTAAAGCATTGTGCTAGGATCTCTAAATATGGATTCATTCTCATTCATTCTCTCTCTCTCTTTCTCTGTCTCGCGGGAGCTAACACTATTTATTAGCCAACTAAACAGATGTTTTTCAGTCTTGTCTTCCATGTTCACATCTACTCAGGAAGCTGGGAAAGCAAATGCCCACCTTCAGGGATTCCCTCACAGTTAGGTATAGTTCTGGTTACTGACATTTAAGCAAATATTTTCTGGAGATACCTACAACAACATCTGCTTTCTTGATAAAAAGACAGGTTCTACTGGCATGAACCTTTATCATCTTTCTCTACCCTTGCATCTTGAAAACAAATATGGTATCTGTAGATATTATAGCCACTTTACAAGTAGGAAATAAATAGTTTTAGGATAAAGGACAACATTTCTGGAGGATAAAATAGTAGAATATTAAGCATCTGAATTCCTCTAAAAGAAATTGTTGATCTTCCTCCCATTTCATGTTACCCAAGCAATAGCTTTTAACCTTTACTTAATCTTCTAATTTCTAATTTTTTAGAAACATATTTCAATAATTTTAAATTTAAATAAAATTTGAAAAAATATACGGAGCTCTTGTATGACTTTCACCCAGATTTTCTTGTTAATATTTCTCTTGTTTGGAAACAGTTAAGAATAAGTTTCAGTTATAATACCCCATTACCCCTTGTATTAGTTTCCTTTGACAGCATTAACAAATTATGACAGACTTCGTGGCTTTAAACAACAGAAATTTATTCTCTCACAGTTCTGGAGACAAGAAATCCAAAATTAGCCTCACTGGATTGAAATCAGGGTATTGACAGGGTGGGGTCTCCTTCAGGGGGTATAGGGGAGATTTTGTTCCTGGCTTCTTTCAGCTAATGTTGGTTAACAACGTTCCTTGGCTTGCCCCCATATTAACCCAATTTCTGCCTCCATCTTCACACTTCATTTTCCTCTTCTGTCTGGATTAAGTATCCCCTTGCCTCTCTCTGGTAAAAGCATTTGTGGTGGTATTTTAGGGCCCATCTGAACAATCTAAGATAATCTCCCAGTCTCAAAATCATTAAGTTAATCTGCAAAGAAACTTATTTTTTATAAGACAACACTTAAACAGGTGTATAGGGGTTATTCTTCCTATCACACTTATTAATTCTTCAATATATATTTCGTATACACAAGAACAGTTTGCCATGTAGGCACAATGTATCCATCAAAATCAGGAATAAGCATTGATGCGATATTATTGTCTAGTCCACAGACCCCATTCAAATTTTCCTAGTTATCCCAGATATACCCTTTTTAGGCCCACTAGCAAATCCATGATCAGTAGTTCTATTCATTGTCATATTTTTTTAATGCCTTCTAATCTGGAACGGTTCTTTATTTTTTCTTTGTCATTAAGGGTCCTAATATTTTTAAAAATTAGGCTAGTTACTGTGTAGAATGTGACTCCATTTGTAATGTTTGTTATATTTAAGAATTGGTACATTTTTGGCAAGAATACCACAGAAGCGATATACATACTCTTCACAGTGTGTATATCAGAAGGTACACATGTTGATTTTGTTTCATTATTGATTATGGTAACTTTTATTGTCTTATTGATGGTGTATGTGAGATTTCTTCACTAGAAAGTTAAGTATGTTATTAATAAATGATCAATATGCATTTACGGGAAGTTGCTCTGAGACTATTTGAATACTCCATTTTTCATCAGTCTTTCACACATCAGATTTGGCATTCATGAATTCTGCCTGAATCAGTTTTAACTGATGATTGTCAAGTGATAATCTCTTAATTCCATAATTCCTTTTAGATTGATTAGGTGGCATGGAAGAATTCCCTTCTAATTCTGGAACCCCTCCCACATTTATATATGTACCCATTTAAGTTTTTAGATTAGTAAAATGGCCATTAGTAAAATGGCCCAGATATGAGCCAGCATATTAGTAAAATTCTTATTTTACTCAGAAGATTATAACTGGCCATTATTATTATAAGAGTTAAAGAAAGAGGAAAGAAACATGAAAAATGGCTCAACAGTCAAAGACAGGTTTGTTTTGGAGAGTAAACATGAGAGGGGCTTCTGGACAATTTCAGTTAGGAGTGCTGCCTCTTATAGACTATTTATTGGTTTTAGGGTGAGGGAGCTTTTTACAGGCTTGAAATGTTTCTGTGGGGTGGGGGGAGAAGTTTTATGGTAAGGTTGGAATGTCTCTGGTCATAGGGAAAGTTGTCTTCGGGCTGACATCTCTCCGGCTGGAGGGGAAGTTATCTCGGGGCTGGCATGTCTCTGGTCGGGGAGAGGTTTATCTTATAGTTAGAATGTTTCTGGTCAGAGATGTCATTTATGGTTTATGATCGTGCTGACTGTAGCCATTAGGCTGATGCCCTTTGGATTTAGGCATTTTTAGGGGAACTTTGAGATGGTGCTTGTCTGAGATGACGATATTCCTGCTCTGTCGATTATCACTTATTTCAGTTTGTCCCAGACTTGGCTAGTGGAAACTCCTTCGACTGCTTCTTATGTCTTTTGGACATGCTCCTAGGGTACTTCTGGCACAACAAGATGTTCCCAGATCATCTTATAGTTTCCCTGCCTCAGCCCTGGAATCAGGTGCTCTTCCCCAGGAAGCTCTGACTCTTTAGTATTTAGAAACAAATAAGTGGACGTTATGTGTGCTCCTTGTGACTGCAGTGTAATTGCATGTATGTCCTCTAAAGAAAGTGAGATTTTAAAAAATCTATGCACTGATACAGAATCAACCTAAATGGCCACCAACAATAAACTGGGTTAACAAAAGTGCTACATATACACCATGGAATACTATACAACCATAAAACATAAAAACATCATGTCCTTAGCAGCAACAAGGATGGAGATGGATGCCATCATCCTAAATGAACTAACACAGGAATAGAAAACTAAATGCCAGATGTTCTCACTTATAAATGGGGGTTAAATGTTGAGTGCATATTGATACAAAGAAGGGGACAGCAGTCACTGGAGCGTACTTGAGGGTGGAGAGTGGTAAGAAGGTAAAGGTCAAAAAACGACCTATTAGATTCTATACTTATCATCTGAGCAGTGAAATAATCTATATAACAAACTCTCATGACACACGATTTACCTATATAACAAACCCACTCGTGTACCTGTGAACCTAAAATAAAAGGTTTAAAAAAATTAAATTTTAAAAAGCAAATCTATATATGCAACTATTATGCACATATGCATATATGTTTCTATATTTTATTTTAATTTTAACTGGAGCTCTATCATATATGATCACTATGCACACTGGTGCTTCTACTTGCATTCTAAAACTATCTCCTTTCCATATTCATAAGTCCCATTTTCAACAATGAGAAATATGTTTACCACTACCCTAAATGAATTTCCTAATTTGTTCAGTCCTGCCAGTGTTATCAAACTCCTCACCATTATAGCAGAAAGCAGTGTCCTTGACTCACATCCATACTGGGTATACTGGCTAAAAGCTCACACAAAGGAAGGGGGAGAAGTAGGGGAAGAAAGAAGGTAAAAGAGGACAGGAAGCAGGGTGAAGAAAGGACATTTCAAAAGTGTAACCCCAGAATTTCATTTTCCTGTATTAATGTGCTGGCTCATAGCTGAGCCCCTACATGCCACTGCCCACCACCCACTTCCCACTGCCCACGTGTTGTATATAACATCTGAAAGCTGAACTTCCAAAAAGGGAAAGGGAAAAAGGAAGAAAAATTGACCAGTTAGAACTGTTGTTTCCATACATGTGACACTCAACATACCAATGTGTTGGCCCAAAGTGGGCCCTGACACACTCTTCCCTATCTGCACTGGGCATGTTAGCCCAAAGCTTGACAACTATAGTAGTTTAATTACTTTCCACTTAATGCTGCTGGTAGCTGTCTAAGATAAATTGGTGTCTCTTCTTCCTATGTACAGAGTAAGGCTACATTTCACAGCTTCCTTTTTAGTTACTTGAGGCCAAATGATGACATTTTAACCACTGGAATGCAAGTAAAAGTGATATGTGCCATATCTGGACAGAGACAATTAAGAAGAAGCCATATCTCCTTCACCACCTCTTTACTCTTGCTTGATCAGTGAAAAATTAGGGGAACCAAGGGCCATAGGATGGAAGAAGCAGGGGTTCCTGACTTACGCTATGTGAAGCAGAGCCATCCATTGACCTATTAGGTAGCTCAGAAAAAAGCATCCATTTATGTTGAAGCTACTATACTTCCTATGATCTATTTGTTACAGAAGCTTATTCAAGTTAAACAAACTAACATGACATCTTAAACTAATATTTTCTTTATGATATTATACTTGTTGAATACTAATACATAGGGTAATATGTGTACACTGAGTAAGGTCACTTAATACATATTTGGCATAGAAGAAACTCAAGAAAAGTTTCCCACAGGAGGTAATATCTACTTGAGTATTGGAAAAATAAGTATTAATTAAAGAAGGAGGAAATAAGATTATGTTCCTATTAGAGTTAACAGCATGTATAAAAGTAAGGCGAATGAGGCAGTGGATATTGTGTTTGAAGGAAGTCAAGTTTCTTGATATAACCGTAACTCAAAATGTGTGAAGGCAGTCATGGAAAGCTATATATATCATGCTGAGTTTCTTCTGTGCACGGAATTAACTTATTTCAATAGAAAAATGCAAAGTATATACATATACTTTCTTTTTGACATCATTTTATTTCTTCCCATTTAATGATGGTCTCATGTCTAAAGAAAAAGATGTAAAATAAATTGTAATACAGAATTCATACTGCTATAAACATCTAAGCCTTGATGAAGCTATTAACATAAAGCCGTGTTAATAAACATTAACATCTTCATGTCACATATTTGATAAATGAAAGTTAAAAGTAGTATCAGTTCATTTGCTATACTCTATTTTATTAGCACCCAGGAGCATTTTCTTAATAGGAGTTCCAGGAGTTGGAGGATCAGTTTCAGTAAAGAAATCACTGACATAAAGATACTGTTTTGATGGGGAAATTAGATTTCATGTATTCCACAAGAGGCAGTTGGATCTTAATTTAGAGGATAATTGAAAAAGTTGTCCAGGCCTCATGAACCGTGTATAACAGAAGCACCTAATCTGCTACATAAAACTATCTGCAGAAGGTTTAGTTTGGGGTATGAAAATAACTGTCTCCAAGTTCTGAGTAGTGTCTCTCACAGGCTTTGTGACTTTTTTCTATCTTGGTGACAGAAAAAATGTAAAAAGAAATTTAAAATATAGGTGTTTTAGGTTATCTTCTAGAATGCACAGTCGATGGGGACAAAAGTTAAGTGACTGAAAGCATTCCTGTATTAGCCACCTAGTTTTCTCCTCACCTGTTGTCCGTGACTTCCATTCTGTATTCATTGCTACGCTCCTGTTCAGGTCCTTGTTTCCTCCTATCTATGCTAAACAGATAGGAGAGATTCTTTGTCCTTTTGCTCTCTACAGTACACCTTTGCTCTCTGCAATACACCTTCCACTCTAATGCTGAAGTTTTCTTTAAAAAAAATCTGATTTTATTATTACTACATCTAAAAAGCACCCTATCCTAGCTATCCACAGCCAAGAGAAATAAAGATTTCTTGTCATATCATCTAAGCCCTTTGATTGACTGTTACATACTTATTTTTTAGTTTAGTTTTTATTTTTTAAGTATACAATTTAGTAGATTTTTAGATTATTTATAGAGTTTGAAATTATTTTTACTGTCTTATATTAGAACATTCTTATCACCCTAAAAAGAAACCTTGAACGCTTTATTTTTATTTTTTAGAAACAGGGATTTACTCTGTCTCCAGGCTGTGGTACAGTAGTACAATTATGGTTCACTGCAGCCCCGAACTCCTGGCCTCAAGTAATCCTCCTGCCCTGGCCTCCTGAGTAGCTGGGACTACAGGCTAATTTTTAAATTTTTATTTTTGGTAGAGATGGAGTCTCTCTTTGTTGCCTAGGCTGGTTTCAAGCTTCTGCCTTTCAGTAATCCTCTTGAGTCAGCCCCCTAAACTGTTGGGATTATAGGCATGAACCACCATGCTCAGCCCTTGAACCCTTTAGGAGTAACTACCCCTAGTTCCTGGAAACCAGTATTCTATTTTCTGTCTTTCTAGATTTGCCTCTTCTGTACATTTCACATAAATGAAATTATACAATATATTCCTGCCTGTTTTTTTAAACCCTCTCTCTTCATCATTCATATTCTTTCAGCTGACTAGATCTAATTGTAACATACTGTATTAATTTTAATTAGGATATAGATTGACTACTGTATTGGACATTCAAACTTAACAATGATTTCAGTATGACATATATTTCTTTCTGTATAAGCCTGAGCGGGGCTTTTTCACATAAAAATCTTCATCAAATTTTCAGCAGCCGTAAATCTTTCTATTCTGTTGCTCCACCATCAATAGATGGTTTCTCATCACATCCAAATTCCAATTCAAAGGAAGGGGAAGGCCTAAACCTGATTCACATGTAAATTTGATGGTCACTCTATTTTTGCTTATAGCTGTATTCTTCACTTTTCCCTTTTCTGTTGTGTAATCTAATGGATGACCTTGGTAGGTTAGGTATTTCCTTCCTCTTGGTCTGTCTTGGGTACCTCTTCCATAGAAGCTATATTTTCTCTGTTCCTCTAGCCTCAGGCAAATGGCCCATACCCTCATCCCTCAATTCTCAACATGCATCCATCAGCAAGGAGCTTTAGCATTTGGACCATCATATTATCCCTTGTTATGACTTGAATATGCCCTCGGAAACTCATGTTGAAATTTAATCCCCAAAGAGTGTTGATAGGTAGAATCTTTAAAAGATGATAGAACACTAGAGCTTTGCCTTCATGAATGGATTAATGCCATTATCACAGGAGTAGTGGCATTATAAAGCATTAGCTGAGTCCCTTTATTGCTTGCTTTCTCATGCATTCACTCTTGCCTTTCACCTGTAGCATTACATGGCAACAAGGACTTGCTAGATGTGGAGTCCTTAACTTCAGACTTCCCAGCTTCCGAAAGTTTAAGAAATAAATTTCTGTTCATTATAACTTATCTGTCTGTGCTTTTCAGTTACAGCAATATAAAATGAACTAAGACATCCCTCTATCGCTATGAGTGGTAGTAGCATCATTTTGTTTTTACTCTTTAATAGATAAAATACTCTTCAGAAGACTATATAAATATAGTCTTTTGTATATAAATATTTGTATGTATATATATAGTCTTATACACACACATCTTCTTTAGTGAGTTTTGATAATTTGTGACTATTAAGGAATTAATTATGCTTGGCTTCTTGGATTGTCTATCACTGTGTAAAAAATTCTTCTATAAAATATTGTCTCATTGAAACACTTAGATTGATCTCAATTTTATTAGCTGCACTATGCCTTATGGAGTGTATGACATTGAATTCCACAAATACATTTTGCATTTCTCTTGGCCTAGCTGCATGGCCACAGCTAGCTTTAAAAGATGGTGGAAAATACTATCTTTATTCTGGAGGGCCATACACACAGCTAAAGATTATGAATCACATTTATTCCATGAGAGAAGAAAAGACTTGATATTAAAGGAAAACCAGAATTATCTGCCATAGTATGGTCTTTGGTCAGCCAAAATCATCTGTGTACACGTCCTTCCACTTAGGGCACATATTCATCTCATAACCAGGGGAAAGCTTCAAAGTCTCATCCATGAGAGTCCATTGAAGCCATGAATTTGAGGTTATCAGTACTCAACTATACTAGGTCTATCTATGTTTCTTCATGATCCAGTGACCTGTAACATCCCCAAAATGCAACAGTAGAGTAGGAACAGGATAACCACACTAAAATGTCCATCTGACTCTTCAAATTTGTGGATATAGAGTGGCTCACAATTTTCCTTTGTTATTTTTGTGTCTGTGAAGATATGTAATGTCCCTTATTCAATTCCTGATATTGGTATTTATGTCTTTTCTCTTTTTTCATTGCCAGTATGACTAGAGTTTATTTATTTTTTCAAATACACAGCTTTCTTTTTTAACTGCTTTTCTGTTTTCAGTTTCATTGTTTTATGCTCCTATTTTTTCTATTTGCTTGCTTTGAGTTTGTCTCTTCTAATTTCTTAAGCGAGAACTTGAAGTATTGATTTAAGGTCTTTATTTTTTCATAAGCATTTAATGCTATACTTTCTCTCTCAACATTTATTTAGCTGCATGTTACAAATTTTAATGTCTTATTTCCATTTTCATTGAGTTAAATATTTTTACCTTGAGACTTCTTTGACCTCTGGATTATTTTGAAATGTGTTGTTTAATTTCTTATTATTTGGAGATTTCCCAGATATATTTCTATTATTTATTTCTAATTAAATTATGTTATGGTCTAATATACTTTGTATGATTTTTACTTTTGTAGATTTAAAGTCTGTTTAATTTCCCATTATATGTTGTGTCGTGGTAGAAGTTTCATGTATGCTTGAGGGAACAACGTATATTCTGCTGTTTTAACGTAAACTATTACATAAAATGTCACTTAGATCAAGTGGTAGTTAGTATTTTTGAGGACTTCTATAAGCTTCCTAATTCTTTGTCTCCTTGTTCTATGAATTACTGAGGAGTATTGATGTCTCTAAATCTATTACAATTGTGTATTTGTATATGTCTTTTTTGTGTATCAAATTTTATGTATTTTTGCAGGTTGTTCACCACATACAAATTTAAGATTTTTAAAATATCTTCCCAGAGAAATGACCTGACTCTATGGATTTTTAGTCCTGATAATATCCCTGGTTCTGAATTCTACTTTGTCTGATGTTACTGTTGCTACTCCAGCTTTCCTTTGATTGGTGTGTGTTTGTCAAATCTATCCTTTTACCTTTATTGTACATATGACTGTATACTTACTGTACTGAATCTTTATGTCCACCCAAATAAATATGTTGAAATCCTAATCTTAATGTAATGATATTTGGAGGTAGGGTTTCAGAAGGTAATTAGGTCATCAGCATGAAGATCATGACTTAATTCGTGAATGGAATTGGTGCCCTTAGAAAAACAGGCCACAGTGTGAGCTAGCCCTCTTTCCTCCATGTGAGGATAGAATGGGATGTCTGCAACCTTGCAAGAGGGCTCTCACCAGAAACCATTAACACTGGCAACCTGATCTAATGATTCCAGCCTCCAGAACTATGCAAAATAAATTTCTAAGGTTTATAAGCCACCCAGTCTAAGAAACTTTGTAAAAGCAGCCTGGACTGAATAAAAGAAGTAGGTTTCTTATAGATAGGATATAACTATATGCCTTAGATTTTTATTCAGTCTAAATAAACTTTATTTATTTAAAAATGGCATTTTAAAAATATTCATGTTCTAGTTCCCCAAACTACTGAGCAAAATACAGCATTTAAAATAGTTTTAAGTCTGGAGAACCTAGTTTTTTTCTTTTAATCACCTCTATGCCCTGCCTATTCTACTGTTACTCTCAGAAAAACAAAATTAAAGATATCTTTGGAGTCATCTAAAATAATGTGTTTGTATGGGAAGGTAACAGCCTTAATTTGCTTTTTGCTACTGTGGTGACTCCAATGTCTGGCTAACAATTTTTAATTAAAAATGCTTGGTGCCATATTCCCTTCTCCAGGCAAAGCACAGTTTCAGGGCTGCCTAATATAATTTTTCAATCTAAGATACAAAATCAGTTCACTCTTTGAATCCATAAGGCTTCACATTATGAAATTTTCAGTCAACTTAGATTACAAATTGCATGTATAGGATGTGTCCCTGCACCCATCTGTGTAGTCTCCAATCTGTATAAACTAAATCTCCACCCCAGTGTTCTTCATCTCTTCTAAGCCTTTACTAAAACATAAAATATGAATATTTCTAAACATTTCCTCTTGAGCATAGACTCTCACAGGAAGGAGTTTTCTTTCCAAGTATTAGGAGAAGTTTTACCAAATACTGACCATAATGTGCTGAGAATATTCAGCTTTCCATGATGTGCTATCGGTATCTTCACAGCCTCTCTTACCATCTTGACAATGCCACCTATTTTATATTCTTTTAGTGAAACATTCCATTTTAAGGCACCAAAGTTTAAATTGTATAGAATAAACGTTCACATACCATAAAACATCCAAATTAAATTACAAGTGATTTAAACAAGATAAAAAAAGTAAAAGCCAGAGTAGAAGAGGTTGAACAGCACGATGTCCTGGGGTCTAGGATTTTTCCATCCTATAATTCTGCCATCTCTAGCAGATTGCTTTATCTGCATAGTTCTGCATGGCTAAATAGCGTAACTGTATTCCAGCCAAAAGGAAGATAAAAGGGACAGCAAGTTTATGATTTCTCTTTTGAAACATAACACAGATGTTGCAAATACTACTTCTGTTCACATTCAGTGATCAAAACTAACATAAATGGCAATATCTAACTACATGGTTAGTTAGTGAGGTTGAAAATGTAAATTAATTCGGAGAAATTATTTTGCCTAGCATTTAATTAGTAATTTTATCACTGTCTTAGCTCACTACAACCTCTGCCTCCTGGTTGAAGCCATTCTTCTGCGTCAGCCTCTGCAGTAACTGAGACTACAGGTGCATGCCACCATGCCCAGCTAATTTTTGCGTTTTTAGCAGAGACAGCGTTTCACCATGTTGGCCAGGATGGTCTCTGTCTCTTGACTTTCTGATCTGCCCACCTTGGCCTCCCAAAGTGCTGGGATTACAGGAAAAGCCACCCTGCCCATCTGGTAAGTTTTTATTGAACTACTTCTATTCATACAACAAAGATATTTTCTCCTTTGCCTCACATTAATTTTTTCTAGATTATTTGAGTCAGACTGTGAGATACTACAGGTTAGAGTATGTATTATTCATTTTAGTATTTCTTGTATTTAACAAGGGTTTGCTACAAAGAAGGCAGTTCATAGTGGTAATGAATATATTTTTAATAAATAGTTCAATAGGCAATGGAATGAATGGATAGATGCCTTAGGAATTTTTAAATTAATAAATGAATAAGTAAATCAATAAATTGACAGACTGATGAGTGTTTCGATATACAGATATGTTAGGAATAAATGGATAAGTTACAAAATAACTGGATGGATGAGTAGATATATTAATGAATTAATAATTATATGAATGAATGGTCAGCTGAATGCATGAAGAGAGTGATGGAATGGATGACAAGGTGAGTGAATGGAAGGATTGAAGAATGGATAATGAATGTAAGAACAAATGAGTGTGTGGATAGAAGAGTAGATATTTGGAGGAAAGTAGGTGGATGGCTAAATCATTAAATCGATGGTTAAATGGATGCATAACTGAGTGATGGTGAACGGGTGAGTGCATGGTAAACAGATTCTACATACATATGTACTTGAATTGACACTTCTGCCATATGGCACTGATTTGGGAGATAGAAAAGGCTGGATTTTTATCATACCTCTACTGTTGACTTTCTGATTTTCATGCACTACTTATGCATCTCAGTTTATCTATGCATCTCAGTTTCATCAATTCTAAATTCATATTATGATAAATGCCTTGCAAGTTTTTGTGGGGATAAAATAAGACATTATATAATGTGACTGGCACAAAGTATGTGCTCCATAAACAGTAACTGCTA
Organism: Alouatta palliata; assembly: GCA_004027835.1. Classification (NCBI taxonomy): domain Eukaryota; kingdom Metazoa; phylum Chordata; class Mammalia; order Primates; family Atelidae; genus Alouatta; species Alouatta palliata. The sequence goes on from PVKV010006433.1 coordinate 36,400, forward strand.
TTACAGTCATCATTACCATCATCAAATTCTCAGCCAACTCTAATTTCCTGCACAGCCTTTCACTGATCCCCGGGTGTACATGGAAATATATATGTAATCTTAGTTCTGCCTTCTAGGATCTCCTAGTAACTCTGGGTAGACAGGCCGTATGCATAAAACGATTATCACCATTAAAATGAAGGGAATGCTCAATGCCAGATGACAAATTTATGATAAAATAAAATAAGAAGAGAATCATGAATAGTCAAGTAAGTCTTGGAATGTTATGTTGAAGTTTGGGAAGTAAAGAAAGGAAGAATTTAATTAGCAGAGAGAAGGTGCTAATATCTTGCCCATACTTCTCATTAAATTGCAAATTATCTGAAGGATCTCAAAGGAAAAATGAATAAGTAGCAAGAGTTCCATTTATCTGTGAGACAAATGAGGTCTCAAAACATTTGAATGAATGGCCCAAGGACAGACAGTGACTTTGACCTTGGCACAGTTGCAAATGGCAGTCAATTCTTGGCTGCTGTGTCTCTTTGGATTTGTCAGTGTTTTTAAAACAAGCAAAAAAAAAAAATTTTTTTTTTGTAACATTTTTTCTGAGGACAACTTGACTGAGTTATTTTGACAAAACACAAATCACTAGGAACAGCTGAGCTGTTTGTACATTGGACCCATTTGTTTACCCACCTGTCTAGATGCTAAGAACAATATTCTAAAACAGTGAGTTCCTATATGCTGCCTACTTTTGGTGTTCTCCTTTTACCCCACCTGGTTCCAGTCAAGCCTCCTTGATTTATTTAGGCTAATCTTGAAGAATTTCTCAGCTAGAGATTCACAGGACCCTTAGCAATTATAAATCAAAGGGCCAGTGATATAATCTAGCAGTTATTTGAGGCCCCAAAGTCTAACACTGTGGTATTGCAATCCAGACTCTACCAAGTATTTGCTATGTGTTCTTTAGTATACGTGCTTCTTCCTGAACTTGTTTTCTGATCCATATCATGGGAATGATAATATCTGTCAAAAACTACTTCATCCAGAATATATTTTCATATAGTAATGTAATCAGAAATGACGACTGACTTCACCTGAATTCACTTTTGGTTTACTGTTTATACTAAGGAGAAAACCTTAAGGTCATTTGATTTTAGATCTGTGATGTTATTTTAGTCGACTCCGTTACTTCCATTTTCGTCAATTGCTGTGAAATGCAACTAACTCTACTAGGTCACCAGCAGTGATGGGGAATCCAGGATAAATCAGCTCAAACATGTTCATGTCACACATTTTTCCAAGTTTCCTAAAATTTCTGTGTATTGTAAGCTTCCCAACTCATTTTTCTGCTTCCACACTTGCCCTGCTACTGTCTATTCTTAAGACTATCTAATGCAATCCTTTTAAATTAGATATCAAGTCTGTTGCACTAAGCATTAACCAGCAGTCACTCAACTTTAGTTAGCAATGGATGTTCCTTCCTAGGAAACATTTGTCTTTGCCTAAAGGTGGTTTAGGAAGTAAATCTGAAGAATTTCACAAAGCCCTTTTAATATTTAGGAATAACCTTTATGTGCCTACTTAATAGCTTTTGTGTGTGTGTGTGTGTGTGTGTGTGTGTGTGTGTGTGTGTGTGTGTATGATACGAGCTTGTATCAAGTACTTAGAAAAGTGCCTGACACACAGTAATTGTAATATGTGTTAATTACTGGATAATGTCTCTGTTGTTTTTACAGCCTTCAAGTCATTCCCAAACGCATTTATTGTAAATGTAAATTGACCTATGTAATCAGGTCCCTACTACTTCTCTGACTGCATGCCTTTCACTTGCCCCATTCAACCATATGACTCTGGGCAAATAGTCTTGCTCTTTCTCAAACACTCTAAGCAGAAGTCTGCCTCAGATCCTTTCCAAGTGCAGTTTCCTCCACTGAGAACCTGCCTTACCCAGAGTCTGCACGGCTTGCTTCCTCCTTTCATCCAGATGTCTACTCAAATGTCATCTATCACCCATGCCTTTGCTAAACACCATATGTTAAACTGAGTTTAAAATGTTCTATGGAAAACAAGAAAAGAAAATCTTTCCAAATTCTAGCCGTATATATACTTTTTGCTGACAAGAAGACTTTGTTTGCCTTCATGATTTATTTCATCTCATCTAAACATAGCATAAAGGAGTGTGATTTATAGCAATACACTGACTTCTTATCACATTTCCTTCTTCCTGGCTAGGCAGTGGCTCTAATCCAGAGCTCTGTCTCTCTGACTGACTCAACTGAGGTCAATATCTGAACATTCTCTCAAATAACAAGTAAAACCATTATGTGGGGCAGGGGAGGAAGGATGTTAGTAGTTTCTTATTTATTCTTAAAATAGAATATCTCAAAACTGCTTTAAAAAGACCTGTAACTGTCAGATGATTAGTATATTTTTTTTATCAATTCATACCTGTAGAACTGTTTACTTTAGAATTTTACATTTTCATATCTAAAATGCAGATAAAAATAAAGTTATTTTAAGATATTACATATATTAATGTACATAAAATTATAATATGTTTATATATTTTTAATCGTACTTTAGGTTCTGGGTGCATGTGCAGATCATGCAGGTTTGTTGCATAGGTACACACATGGCAATGTGGTTTGCTGCCTCCATACCCTTGTCACCTACATCTGGTATTTCTCCCCATGTTATCCCTCCCCGACCTCCCCACCCCACCTCACTGTCCCTCCCTTGCCCCCCACAACAGACCCCAGTGTGTGATGCTCCCCTCCCTGTGTCCATGTGTTCTCATAGTTCATCACCTGCCTATGAGGAGAAAATACTGTGTAAGATTTTCTGTTCTTGTGTCAGTTTGCTGAGAATTATGATTTCCAGATTCATCCATGTCCCTACAAAGGACACAAATTCATCATTTTTACGTCTGCATAGTATTCCGTGGTGTATATGTGCCACATTTTCCTTGTCCAGTCTATTGATGGGCATTTGGGTTGATTCCCAGTCTTTGCTATTGTACACAGTGCCACTATGAACATATGTATGCATGTGTCTTTATAATAGAATGATTTGTAATCCTTTGGGCCTTTATAATAGAATGATTTGTAATCCTTTGGGTATATACCCAGTAATGGGATTGCTGGGTCAGATGGAATTTCTATTTCTAGGTCCTTGAGGAAGCATCACACTGTCTTGGTTGAACTAGTTTACACTACCACCAACAGTGTAAAAGTGTTCCTGTTTCTCCACATCCTCTCCAGCATCTGTTGTCTCCAGACTTTTTAATGATCACCATTCTGACTGGTGTGAGAAGGTATCTCAATGTGGTTTTGATTTGCATTTCTCTAATGACCAGTGATGATGAGCATTTCTTCATATGTTTGTTGGCCTCATAAATCTCTTTCGAAAAGTGTCTATTCATATCCTTCACCCACTTTTGAATGGGTTTGTTTGTTTTTTTCTTGTAAATCTGTTTTAGTTCTTTGTAGATTCTGGATATTAGCCTTTTGTCAGATGGGTAGATTTCAAAAATTTTTTTCCCATTCTGTTGGTTGCCGATTCACTCTAATGATTGTTTGTTTTGCTGTGCAGAAGCTCTGGAGTATAATTAGATCCCATTTGTCTATTTGGCTTTTGTTGCCAATGCTTTTGGTGTTTTAGTCATGAAGTCCTTGCCTATTCCTATGTCCTAAATGGTTTTGCCTAGGTTTTCTTCTAGAGTTTTTATGGTGTTAGGTCTTATGTTTAAGTCTTTAATCCATCTGGAGTTAATTTTAGTTTATGGTGTCAGGAAGGGGTCCAGTTTCTGCTTTCTGCATGTGACCAGACAGTTTTCCCAACACCATTAATAAAACAAGGAATCTTTTTCCCATTGCTTGTTTTTGTCAGGTTTGTCAAAGATCACATGGTTGTAGATGTGTGGCATTACCTCTGAGGCTTCTGTTATGTTCCATTGGTCTATATCTCTGTTTTGGTACCAGTACCATACTGTTTTCATTACTGTAGCCTTGTAATATACTTTCAAGTCAGGTAGCATGATGCCTCCAGCTTTGTTCTTTCTGCTTAGAATTGACTTGGCTACAAACTTCTTTACATAGTAAGAATAGTCTTTTTCAATGGTGCTGTATTTCACCCAAATTTGTACTTTTATTAGCCTCACAAAAATAATAATATATTCAATGCTTATCTTTTAACTGAATTTATGATAACATTCACAGTATTGTCAGCTATTTCATCTTCAGTGAAAAAAAAAGTTTTCAGTGGAAAATTTATTCCAAAAACTAGATTTAAAAAAATAAGTAGCATCTAGTGATTCTGCTCTAAACTACATAATTAAACTGTTATGGATAACCTATTTTACTATTATGTTATTTTTCCTTACACAAAAGTGTATATAAGAATAAAATGATAATAGTATATAAGAAAATTAATCAAATCAACATAGAACATAGTTATTTGATCGATATTAAAAATTATGTTTATGTACTTTCTTCCTTTACATGTGTTACGTTGCATCTTAGATGCAGAGTTAACTAATAAGCAACCTTTGAAACAGATGCTGAAATATCCAGATTTATTGCATTAGGTTTTCACATGGTCAGGGATATTATTGAGACCTCCATGCTAGATGGTAAATGTCAAACAACTTTGGGTAAGTTTATATTATTCACAACTTCCTTTATAAATGAAAGGTCAGGAAGTCTTTGCTTAAGCCAATGTCTAGAAGGGTTTTTATGATGCCATCTTCTGGAATTTTTATAGTTTCAGGTCTTGATTTAAGTCTTTAATTCACCTTGAGTTGATTTTTGTTTAAGGTGAGAGATGAGGATCCATTTTCATTCTCCTACATATGGTTTGTCAATTATCTCAGCACCATTTGTTGAACAGAGTGTTCTTTCCCCACTTAACATTTTGTTTGCTTTGTCAAAGATCAGTTGGATGTAAGTATTTGGATTTATTTCTGGGTTGTCTATTCTGTTCCATTGGCCTCTGTTCCTATTTTCATACCAGTACCATGCTGTTTTGGTCACTATGGCATTATAGTATAGTTTGATGTCAGGTAATGTGATGATGCCTCCAGATTTGCTTAATCTTGCTTTGGCTATGCAGACTCTTTTTTGTTCCATATGAATTTTAGGATTGTTTTAATTTGCTCTGTGAAAAATGATGGTGGTATTTTGATGGGAATTGCATTGAATTTGTAGATTGCTTTTGGCAGTAGGTCACTTTTACAATATTGGTTCTACCCATCCATGAGCATGGGTTGTGCTTTCATTAAAAACAGAGATAAATAGGTGAGAATTAAACAAAAGAGCTTTCGCACAGCAAAAGGAACAGTCAGCAGAATAAACAGAAAACCTACAGAGTGGGAAAAAATTTTTACAATTTATATATCTGACAAAGAACTAACATCCAGAATCTACAAGGAACTCAAACAAGAAAAAAAAAAAAAAAATCTCATCATAAAGTGGGCTAAGGACATGAATAGACAATCTCAGAAGATATACAAAAGGGCAAAAAACATATGAAAAGATGTGCAACATCACTAATGATCAGGAAAATGCACATCTAAACCACAATGCGATACTGTCTTACTCCTGGAAGAATGGCCATAATCAAAAAATCAAAGAATAATAAATGTTGGTGTGGAGACGGTGAAAGAAAAATGCTTCTACATTGCTGGTGGGCATGTAATGTGGTACAACCATTGTGAAAAATATGGAACCAGCCAAAATGCCCAATAATCAATGAGTGGATAAAGAAATTATGGTATACGTATATGCTGAAATACTACTCAGCCATTAAAAGGAATGAATTAATGACGTTTGCAGCAACCTGGATGGAACTGGGGCCTATTATTCTAAGTGAGGTAGCTCAGCAATGGAAAACCAAAATTGTCTGTTCTCACTCATAAGTGGGAGTTAGCTATGAGAATGCAAAGGCATAAGAAGGATACAAGGGACTTTTGGGACTCCATAGAAAGGGTGGAAGAGGAGTAAGGGATAAAAGATTAAATTGGCTTCAGTGTATACTGCTCAGGTGATGGGTGTGCCAAAATCTCACAAATCACCACTAAAGGACTTACTCGTGTAACCAAATACCTGTTCTCCAAAAACCTATGGAAATAAATAAATACATAAATACATAAATAAGTGAAAGGTTAGTATTTAACTTTTCATTAAACATGCACCTCTGCTTTTTTTTTTAAGGATATTACTACTGAAAAGTTGATTTACAAAATAAAACATTATAATATAATCAAATGAATCCATAGTTTTAGGTTTATCTCACAAATGAACACACTGCAGTCAAGGAGTTCAAATTACCCTCTTACATCCATTGACAGACCTTCTTGACCTCTAGTTCCTAAACATATTTCACATATGCCTAATATATTCATTTTCTACTTTTTTCCCTTATGAAATAGGCTAGCTTCTTCACCAAGTACCAGATAGCATCAGCCACTTCTCTTAATACCCCAGAGTAGGAGTTCCCTGTCCTTAGCCACTCATGTCAAAATATACAGTTTTTTCAGCAAATGTCTGCATGCTACCCTTGAAAAAAAGGATGTTTAGTTATATTGTATCTAAAAAGAGTTAGCTCGACAGACAGGACTATTGTCTCTCCTGTTTCACCACCTGTTAAAGTAAACACACTGTTAACTGTGTATTTATTTTGTACTCTGTTAGATGAGACAGTGGACAAAGATGAAAATACAAAGTAGAGATCTACCAAAGCTATCCCAAACTCCTTTAATGCAGTTATTTTTCCCAAATTAGAAAGAAGTTTTGTTACTTCTCACTTAGGTGAAAAAAAATATTTAAAAGTGCATAGAAAGTCCAAGGTACATAGTTGGCCCTGCTCTGAGATTAGTGGGGCACACAGGTTACATCTGGTTGCAGTTCCCTTAGAGTGTTGCCTCCACACCCATTGGTCGAAGCTGGCTGATGAACACTACATCCTGCAAAGGGTAAACAAGAGAAAGTATAGGATAAGCAATGTTCTTTTAAGGAAGTCTACAGAAGTTCTACATATCATTTCTACTTACAGTCCATTTGCAAGCACATAGTCCTCTACATACTTAGCTGCAAGTAAGGTTAAGAAATACAGGCAGGAAAACAACTAGAAACTCAGCATTTAAAACCAATACTGCACCTAATACACGAGCAGCATTATGAAAGAAAAGAAAAAAAAGAAAAGAAAAGGAAAGGAGGAAGGAAGGAAAAAGGGAAGGAGGGAAAGAAGGAAGGAGAGAGGGAAGGAAGGAAGGAAAGAGGAAAGGAAGGAAGGAAAGAGCAAAGGAGGGAAGGAAGGAAAGAAGGAAGGTAAGGAAGGAAGGAAGAAACAAAGGAAGGACAGAAGGAAAGAAAGAGAGAAAGAAAGGAGGGAGGGAGGGCAGGCAGGCAAATCATCAGGAGCCAGGTCTCAAACTCACATTAAATTAAAGATTTCATTTTAAGTGAAATTATGCCCAAGAGCCCCTAAAATAGTTTCCTTGGGGTTTAATGAAATTATTAAAAACATAAGAGTTTCTTTAAAAGATGAAAAATCCCAGAGAAATATTAACTGAGGACACCAGGACAACAAGAGTAAACCAGGACAATTTAGGGAAAACTAGATTATGTGCTTACCCTAAATATTCAGGATAATAGCAAAAAAGAATTAACATTTATTTAGCATCTGATATACACTTGTGTTTAATCTGCGGTTTACTTTGTCTTCAAAACCAATCAAGCATGTCAGTGTTATAACCCTCAATTTCTCTATGAATAAACTGAGAGGGTAGGTTAAAAATTGTGTAACAGCTAAAATATTTAAGTCTCAAAATCATGCTCTTTTTGTTCCATCAAACTCTCTCAAATTAATAAACAGTACCTAAATGAGTGCTTATCAGAAGATTGAAGAGTATTACAGGATTAGTTCGTGCTTTAAAATTATCTTTCCCTATGGAGACACTAATTTTTATTTTTACTTGAATCATCTTCATTAATATTTCATTAACTATAATATTTAAATCTTGGTCATCTAGGAATGAATCTTATTTTTAAAATATATTACTTAAGAAAATTCTCATGCAGCAACATGCACACAATGCCAGTCAGGATAGCACTAATACAGATAGAGAGAAATTCTCTTCACTCTTTCTGATATGATCCAATTAGTTTTCCAGCAATAAATGAAATATTATATTGACTTTTAATACTGTAATGGCAATGCAAGTATTTATATGTCCATTTTTATTATAGGAAGTGGGTGAAGAAACAGGAATATACTCTCTTCTACTGTGATTTTATAGTGAGTGGTGTCTCAATCTCTATTATCGATCATTACGTCATTTCAAGACTTCCTCATTTTTTTCTTACCTTCATCCCTCTTGTTTAGAACTAAGTTCAAGGTCCTTGTCATCTATGTCCTGGAACTGTGGAGGTAACCTTACAATTTGTTTTATCATTCAATGCTTCGGCTCTCTAAAGTGTATTTCATCCCACACTGCTTTTTGTAAAATGGAAATACATCTGCAGTCCTCCTCTTCTGAATGTTTATGGGATCCCTTTGTCACGTTCTTTAGTCTCTTCTCCATCTGCCTTCTGCTTTAGCCATAGTGTGCTGCTTACAGTTCTCTTGAATATATTAGTCTGAGGTTGTGCTCTTAATCTGAAACACCCATTTTTTTCTTAGTGATGTCACCTGGAAAATTCCTACTCATCTTTCAACAGTCCTCATCTGAGAAGCCTTCTCCAACTTACTTTGACAGAATGAGGTCCCATCCTTTCACATTTGCATAGTATATTCTATTTTCCTTGTTTGTAGCACTTTTTACCTTGAACTGCAATTATTATTACTGATAATTACTGAACACATTTTAAATTCCAAACAGTGGAATAAATATTTTATGTGTGTGCATATATTGGCTTTTTAAATTCTCACAATAACCCAATAAGGTATATAATTTTAGTGTCCCCATTTTACAAATGAAGAAATAGGCTCAGATTAGTTGCTCGAGCTGAGAACAAAATAGAAGTTATTGTACCAGAAGCTTTTTTTTTTTTTTTTTGTATTGCATTCTGTGCCTCTCCTAGGAGACTATGAATTCTTGAGAATAGGAACAATGTAATATTTATAGTCAATCTCTAGCCTAGCAGGATGCCTAGCATATGACATATGCTTAATAAATATTTCTTGAATAAGTGAATACTGTGACAAAATAATTCACTTAATTAGAATCAGTGTTCCATGATAAATATCATCTATCACTAAGATTTTAATGTTTTTCTCTGCCTGCTCTACTTAGAAATTTTGTTAAGGGATTTGCATTCTGAACACTTTACTTCTACGTGCAAGGAGTGTGAAGGCAAAGTGTTAGGTGATTATTTATTCTGACAAAATTTTCAAGCTCAGGGGATCCTGTGCCAGTCTGCTACTCTAAGCTTTGCACTTTCAGATTCTCACTTGTGAGTGGTATCAGGAATGCCTGAATAGAGGTTTGAGTTTCTGATGCTGTTTTGTGAAACTGATGATCTGGAGTTAGCAAGACAAAATTAATTGAAATACAAATGCTCTTTCACAACTGGACTTTTTTGAAAAAGTTAATTTTTAACCAGCATTATTTAAGAACCTGTCTTATAAGGCAGGAACTTTAATGACATTCAAATGGTCCTCAACTCATGGTACATTCAGACTACTAACTAGTAACAAGGCTTTCAGATAAATATCTGTTGCGCAAATCATGAGGTCAAAGTCAGAATTGGTAAGAAAATACTGAAGAGGGAGTGATTAATTCTGATGAGAGAAAAGTCTTTCTATAGTGGGAAGCAGTTGATCTTGGTGCTGAAAAATGTTAAGGTTTGGTAGGTGGACAGGTGGGAACAGCACTCTAACAGAACTCTACACGCAATCGCAGAGAAGCAAGAAGTTGAGGATAAATTTGGGACGAGGACAGGATAAAAGCGCAATCAGAGTATAGATGAAATGTGGAGAAACTGGATAGAAAAAATAAGCATTTTAAGCTAATATAGAAGTTGACAGTGGAGAAACAAATGTGGCAAATTATTTTCTGTGCTTGTGGAAATGCAGATTTTTTTCTTAATTTTATAATTATATGAGTTTTATTGTGTGTGCATTTATCAAGAGTTAACATACAAGGTTTACAAAGTTTACTAGTTTTCAAGAGATTATAATAAGACATACATAATCATCAACTGTTATCATTGAACCTGAGTAATCAGCGAAAGCTATTTCAGTGTCATTGTTTATGTACATTAGTGATGAATATATGACTCTAAAACATAAGCTGCACTATTCAAAATATTTTGTGTAGCATATTGAAAAGAATTGTCTCCATTCTTTTTATTCTTGAAGAATGATATTGGTAAACTCCTTCTGGTTGTGTAACTGAACAAGTTACTCACCTTATCTTTGCTTTTGATTATGTCTGTATACTAACAATACGAAATGACTTGCTTGTTGGCTTTGTATTACCATTGTTAATGCCCAGTGGAAAAACATATGTGAAAGTGTTGGAGAGGCCATAAATCATTACAAAAATTGTCCTCATCATTTTTCAGGAACTTAGTAAATGGGAAAGTATTGCCGTATATTTTATTACTTTGGGAAGAAAAATAGATCTTAAAGTCTTTTACAATGTCATTTAAATTTTAATTCTTAGCCCTTGCCATTGCAGCCTTTCTCCATTCACCCATTCCAGCACCTGTTCCATCATGTACTATACATACCACCAGGCTTTAAGGTTAGGACAATTACAGCAAACAGACTGAGCTTCCCAACAATGGTGACAAAATCAGCCAAGTGATTACAGGGCAGAACAAAGGGGGAATGACTAGAGCTATGCTGTCCACTACAGTAGCTACTAGCCACGTGTGGCCACTGAAATTTAATCAAAATTAAATAAATTAAAAATTCAGTTTCTTTTTGCACTAGCCATGTTTCAAGTACTCAGTAGCCATTGGCATCAGACAGCTCAGATTTATAGACCATTTCTGTCACCGCAGAAAGTTTTAGTGAGCAGTCCTGGGCTCACACGTTAGACCTGTTTGTATTACTAAATCGTTAAATAAACGTTCATCCATTATTTAGTCTCTCTGGTCTTGTTTTTCTTTATACAATGTGTAATAAGAATAATAACACTCGCTTTACTTACCCTAGGAGCACACAAATGCTAAACGAAAACACTTTTTAGCATTCTCTTAAAGGAAACTACAAAATGTCAGATATCACTGTATTATTTTGGAGGGCTCATGAGGTTAATGTCAAGCTTTTGAGTTCTGAACTAATTTTCTTTAAGATATGCATCATTTTCACCTTAGATGGGACAATTTTGGTACTGTTGATGTAGAAGGAACCACATGACTGGTATTGTGCTTTCCCAACTCTTCCATTGGGAAGAAACAGCATTTTAGCTAACCTGTGGACTTAAACTTAACCTTGAATAAAACTGCTGAGAAATGACCAGAATATGAACCTAATTCTAATGAAAGGAGAACATCTATATTATTTATGAACCAAAAGACTAACATAAAATACGTGTTAACATAAAACATGATATGTTCGTTCCAGTAGTGTGTACAGAAGCTTCTTATCCTTGCTGTGGTCAGACGACATGCAAATTTGGGTAAAATACTTCTCTTAAAACCTTGTAAGACAAGATGCTACATTATAAAAGTCCTATTCAAATAACTGCTTGAAATATCTTTAGCAGTACAAAGCATTCAGTTGTATCATTCTTTCATGATTTTTTTCTTTCTTTATTAAATGATACCTTGGATTTTTTCTTCATAAATTACTGATTCAGCAGCATACATATTAGGATTAAGTATCCATCATAGGCAATGTTGATATTGTGGATACGAAGGAGATGTGCTTATCTGATAGGGGCTGGCCAGAGCACACCATGGAGCACTGCTGTAGTGCCTAGGGCAAGGGCAGGGGAAAAAAAAAGAGGGTGCAGGCTCATGTGGTTTTATGATTTAGAAGAGGTCAGTATATGTGACTTTAAGGAGCCATCAGAGTGTATATATTCGGCTTACATTTCTGCTTCGTGTACCTTCTTTTGCTTCTTTGAAGATATTGTCTTAAGAAAGAAAAATATATGATAAAGTACGCTGTTGCAATTTAAAGAAACCAATTAGCCATTTTCCAGGTCTTATTCTGAGATCCTATTATCTGCCCAATTCTATGTTATGGGGTTTTAATCTACTGGCAGAGATGTGTATGCATGCAAGTGTGTGGAGATGTCTATACATTAAAATGAATGCATGAATTAAAAAAAAGTGAAAGTTGATATTTGTTTCTTGATCCTTTCTCTTTTCTCATAAACCTCAATCAGTAAACAATAAACACGAGTCTTACAAACTTCAAGGTACGGTAATAGACTACAATGAATTTGATCTGTAATAACAGGGTTTTCATTTCACTATCTTTGCAGCGTAATAAATGAAGGTAATTCAGAAAGATTATTGCTTTCTTCACTCTCTATTCATTTTATTCATTACTTTAAAGATAGTTTAACATTATAGAAAGTTTAGAAAACAGAGGGAAAAATCATCCTCCATCATCCAAACTGAAATAGAATAACTATTACATTTTATTGTTCTTACCATCTTCTCTCTATTCCTTTTAAAATATATTTTACAGATAAAACAATTATGGGATAACGGATGGAAATAGACATCTGTTCCTGTTTTCTTTTCCCTTTTTTTCCTCGTTTAAGAAATGGAAGCGATTGCTCAAGGTTGAAGATAAATTGTTCTGATTTATTTTTAAAATGGATACCCATTATTTGATTTCTTCTATACATACATATTGAGAGTAAAATAAAAATACTGACGTTATCGAAAACTCTGTTCCTTTCTACATTAGCATTGCTGGGGATAAAAAAAAAAAAGCTCTCTTTCTGCATTCACCTTTTTAACTTACTAATGGAATTTACAGGAGGTAGTAGGAGGTACTGAGAAGTTAATGGTAGAAATTTTTTTTATGTTTTGGGATATGAATGTTGCATCAGAACATTCAACCAATATTCATTGAATGCATACCAATACCATTTACTGTACAACTCGCCAATAACGAGATGGTGGGAGAGGGAGAAAAGCTCTGATCTTGTGCAGCCTCCAGGCCAGCTTATGAGACATACAAATGAACAAGAATTACAATCCATCCAATGCTACTGAGTGACAGTTGGAAGTTCAGAGAGCTATATGGGCATGTTAGGGAGTCCAGGATGTCAGAAAAAGGTTTCAGTGAGAAAACCTGAAAGATATATAGGAGATTTTCAGAGAAGTAGCAGAGATTGGCATCCTAGGAAATGGGGACAGGGTGTGAGGTAGCTGGAAGAAAAAGCAGAGAGCATGGTGCATTATAGCGATGTGTGAGTGTGTGCATTTGTGTGTATGTGCATGTGGTGAAAGAGAGCGAAATTTTGCTGAGAGCTGATACTTGAGAAATTGGCTGGGACATGAGTTATATGGAGAAGAGTGGCAGGAACAGAACTGCATTTCAGAAAGATAATTCTGCCTGAAGTGTCTTCTTTGTTTCATAAACTAAACAGTAGCCAGAACAGTCAATATGGAGCAGTCAAAAGCAAATAGACTGAATGAAACCCATGCTTAAGAAGCGAAGTATTGCATAGTTTGTTTAATCATGTATAAATATACACTGCACACAAACATACACATGCAAACAGATGCCCAGGTCAGAATCAGTAATTAGTAACTATGATGAAATTTACTGGGCACTTAATATGTTCCAACAGTTGTACTTTAGGCTTACAAGATCCCTGCACTATAGACATTGTTGTTTACAATTCATAGAAAGAAAATTGAGACTTGGGATAAACAAGTTGCTATTGTCTCTCCTCTGTCAAATAAGACAGTATTTCTCTGACCAAAAACTCACAGTGTATCTACTATACTATGTTCCTTCTCTTTTGTACTATCAACCCAAGGAAGTAATATGAGCCATTGTTGAGATTGATAAATGGGAAAAGCAAATGCAAGACACATCAGCTCTTACTGTCCAATGCAAAATAGAGAATTCAGCAGGCTCCATGGCACACAGGCCATCTAACCTGCATACTTGCAAGGAGGCCCAGAGTTTCCTGGTATTCAAAAGTTCTTCCCCTGTAACTTCTCATACCAGCTAATTTGTCAATACCCCATTTAACTCCAAAATAACTTTCTTATACTTCAACATTAGTTCTTACCTCATAGTTCTTCAACAAAACATTTTAAAAGCAGAGGCTGCTCTGGAACTGGCCTTGATTCTGAAAATGTTAACCACTCTCTCTCAGGTTTGAAGTCAACACAGTTTTTCCTGCATAGCAGAAATGAAATACGCAGACCTCTATTCATTGCTTTAAAAACTGATGCATATACTGCCTTTCACACACACGTGCGCGACACACACACACACACACACACAAAGTGCACGCGCATGCATGCCTGCCGTTTGAGAAAAATAAATTGTCAAGTAAAAATTCCTAGACTGATTTTTCTCTGCTAAATAAATTTATTTTCTGGTTTTTAGTCTTTGTTCTTTGCCGACATTGGTGATCTCAAAAAACTGGAGTGTAATGGCATTTGATTTATGCATTTATACATGTACAGTTTCTCTCATGAGTAGCATCTCCCTTGATCCTAACAACAAAACTGTGAATTGGAATCACACTTGAATTTGAGTCAGACATGTGAGGCAAAAATTCTGTTCAGTGATAACAATAAAACTGATTTTACTACAAAATAACTTTTTGGGTAGGTACTCTCCCAGCAAATAATGACCTAAGCAGAGAGTTTTCTTGTAGTAAGGAGAGGATAACATTTTGGACTATCTGGGAGGAGTCCCTGATAGCTTTTTAAACGCTTTTTTTCTAATTTCTTAGTCTTGCACTTCTATTTGCCATTCTAACAATGAACTTTCACATGTCAAAGGATCTCACTTCATTAAAGCTTTTATTATTTTCAGTAGTTTGTATGTTATTGTCTAGTTCTGTTTTTTATTAATATGTTGGTGCAAATGTTTAAGAAGGTATTTTTGAGTGAAAAAAAAAGCTAAAAATTTCCCAGAAAATATCTATAGTATTGTCTAACACTTTTTGACTTATTTCCCATTCTGTGCATATGTTACACAAACACACACACACACATCACACAAATATCTCTTAATAGGCTTTGTTTAGAAATATTTTCAGTTACCTATTTTTTTAAATCAACAGTGGAACATAGAACATATTCCTGGTATTTTTCTAAACACAGATATAAAATATAAATGAGAAAGAGTAGTTGTCCTTAATGGTGTCTAATAGATAACAAAGAAATTAAATATTGATTACAGTGATGTATATATCATTTTAGTCTCCTAAAATTTGTTTCTAATGATTGTATTATTATTGTATAGTATGGCTATTGAATACATTTTTTGCTATTTAAAAATATTGCAATGAGTATCTTTGTACATAACACATTTCATGCATTCATAAAAATGTTAAAAATGATATATTTCAAAAATTTCCTTAAGTTTTACCTTAACTTTCTTTAAAAGTCTATGCTTTATTGTTTTTACATTTTGTATATTGTAACAACTAAACTATTGCTTCATAAATTGCCCATGAAAGACTGTCTCAGTCTCAACCATTAATCTGGTCAATTACTTGAAGTATTTCTTCAACTAGGATAATATTTCATGGTTGTATGTGCTACAGTAAAATGCGTTCATTTAACAAATGTTTATTTAGTATCCACTGTATTTCAAAACTGAGACACATACTGGGTATGTAATGGGAATCAAGTAGAACAAAGTATTGCCTTCATAAGAATTTACAGTAGTGAAAGAGACATACTGAAGAGGCAAACGCAGTACAGTGTGAGGATTATGTTGATGGAAGATATCCAGAGCTGTGGGAGCACAAAGGTAGATGAGCACAATAAAGGTTGTGAAAGAATGTGAGCTCATGGTGAAATAAAGTTGGTTCCCTCTGAACAACACTGGGACTAAAATCCGGGTTTGATGCCTTAGCCACTGTGCTTTTATTATACAATCCTACACTTAGTTGTCAGAAACTGCTTGTACATCTAGGAGAGTGACTTCAGAGGACAATCAGAAAATAAAGTGTCTGTATATCAGCCTTAAATCCAGACAGTAAAGAGGAAGCAAAGCAAGACATTCTGGGCTTCATGTTTAGTCAGGTGACACAGTAATATCCTTCCAGATTTAAAATTAGG
Source organism: Alouatta palliata (assembly GCA_004027835.1). Taxonomy (NCBI): domain Eukaryota; kingdom Metazoa; phylum Chordata; class Mammalia; order Primates; family Atelidae; genus Alouatta; species Alouatta palliata. The sequence goes on from PVKV010006433.1 coordinate 52,614, forward strand.
ATGTGACCAATTTTTGTTTCTCATCTGTTGCCTCTTTTGAACAATCGCTCTTCTATTTTGCTCCCGTATAAATTTATTTGCACTTGCCTTTGACTGTTCTTCTTCCTTCTTTTTACTATTTTCTTAGGTCCATATCTTATCCTTTTAGTCTGCATTTTGAATTGTTTTCATAATCAATTTTATTTCTTTGGAATCTAATATTTGGACATAATAAGAGAGCAGTAGCTTTCTTGATTTCATATTTTCTTTTGGAAATTAGTCTATTCCTAACGGTGAAAATGGAAAAGGGTGTGTGAATGTGAGTTGGACAGAATACAGGAAATCAGGAGTGGTCTTTATGTACTAAAGACTCATAAACTTCTAAGAACTTCATGAAGACTCAAAATTGAACCCTTGCATTTAGCCAGGTTATACCTAAGTTAACCAAGAAACATAATGCTTTCTTCTGTTAGGTGAATTTCATACAGGTGTGAAAGAAGGACATAATATGACCATTTCGTTTTTCACGGTCATTGTTAAAAATTTATTTCTAGTCATTGGATGACAGTGGAAACTGAAAGCAACATGCCATCCTTGACCAAAGCACTGAAACTGCAGCCACCTGTCTTTTTTGAACCACACTGAGAGCTTAATTAAAGAAACCTGCACCTGTCTCAAACGTCTTTGAATACCAATATCTCGTATCCATTAATTGCAGAATAAAGTTCTTAACACTTTAACACTAATTTGGACAGTAAGAATGTTTATACCAGTAGTTTTCAAAGTTAACATACAAAAAAAAAAAAAAGAGCTTTCTTGTTTTCTTTCTTTTAAGAAATGACTGTCATAAAGAAAGCCATTATATTATGTAAAGCAGATAAAATTGGGACTTCTTTGGCTGAGATGACGTTAGGTTGTCCCAGGCTCCTTTCTCTTCTCCTCCACCTATCCTTTTGGCCTCCATTTTCCTTCCGCTCTCCCAATCACCTCTGAGTGTTTCCAAGAAATGTCAGTTTCTGCTTACCACATTTGAAAGCCAATGGCTGCACTATCCAATTTGCCACTTGTGACTCCAGAGCTTGTTTGTTCTTATTACAGTTGTTTCCAAGGGACATCTTCACACTGTGCAAATTATTTATATAATAGTAGTTTCAGGAAAGAAGTTAAACTTCTTGAACTTTAAACATAGTAAATATTTATTTACTGCTTTTCCTTTAGCTCTGAAGAATGTTGTACAGTAAGTGGAGAGAAGCCCTGGTGAGCCTTCTCGCCAACCCAGGAAAGTGGATTATTTCTTCCAGTCATAAAGGATTACATTATTTTAATAATCAACTAACTCTACACCAACAGATAAATGGTTAGTTAGCAAATATAATACTTAGAGGTGATGTTTGAATAATGAGTTCACCAGGCAAAGAGTATGAAAGGGACAATAGGAAAAAAAAAATTCAAGGACACAGTGGTAAAAAGAACACATTTTAGATACTTAAATCTCCATGGTGCGTATTTGTAAGTACAACATTTGAGTGGGAAGGTGAAGCTTTGGGTGACTTTATTGTCCTAGAGAGGATTTTAAATTTATCTCTATGTGGAAGGCATTGGCATGCAAGTAAATATGCTTTTTGGAAATGTTTACAGTAACCAGAGTTAACTCAGCAAATATTTCAACAGAAAAAATGAACATACCCAAAATAGAGATTTCTATAAATATTAACATGCAAGAACAGCAAAATATTAATGCAGGAGGTAAGACAAAATGGGGAAATTATTTAAGCCATGTGAGGTCTAATAAGTGATACAGCCAAAGGGAATCATTTTTTTCACAGTTCTCATTACAACCTCTCATTTAGTCATACTATTAAAAGTTCAGCCTATCATGTGTTTCCTAGCTCTTTGTTTAAAAAATTCAATATGTTCAATCCATTTTTAAAGCCAAAGAGCTTTCTACTGATAGACTTGTTAGAGTGATCAGTGAGTCTACCCATGCAAAGACTTTCCCCATAGGTAAGCATTCTCACTCTGATTAAAGCACAAAAAATAATAAAGCGGTTAGATTAAGAATGCTCCAGGAGATAATGTTTCATTGACTGGCATTCTGTCAGTAATGTGGATGTCATTCTGCTTTCAGTTTCTCCCTGAATCCTGTAGGGAGGCCAGATTGAATAAGTAACCCCCCCAAAAAATTTTTTTTGAAAATGTCGAAAGCACAAAACATAAATTGGTCTCTAAAATAATTGATTACTTTACATGGACAGATCCAGAAGAGATGATTTAGAAAAATTTTTAACTCTTTCTCCCCTTTACCCTCACTCTAATAGTCCTGAGTTTCTGTTGTCACCAACTTCATGTCCATGGGTACTTAATGTTTAGCCCCCACTTATAAGTGAGACACGCAGTATTTGGTTTTCTTTCCCCCATTAATTTACTTAGGATAATAGCATCTAGCTGCATCCATGATGCTGCAAAGAACATAGTTTAATGGGCACTTGGATTGATTCTATGTCTTTGCTATTGTAAATAGTGCTGCAAAAACATGCAAGTGCATGTGGTTTTTTGATAGAAAGACTGGTTTTGTTCTAGATATATACCTAGTAATGGGATTGCTAGGTCGAATGATAGCTCTGCTTAAAGTTCTTTGAGAAATCACAAAACTGCTTTCCACAGTGGCTGAACTGATTTCCATTCTCACCAACAGTGTATAAGAATTCCTTTTTCTGCGCAGCCTTGCCAGCATCTTTTGTTTTTTGACTTTTTAATAATAGCAATTCTGACTGGTGTGAGATGGCATCTCATTATGATATTGATTTGCATTTCTCTGATGATTTGTGTTAATAAATCATCAGAGAAATGCAAATTATTTCATGTTTGTTGGCCTCTTGTATGTCTTATTTTGAGAAATATCTGATAATGCTGTTCACTCACTTTTTAATGGGATTATTCATTTTTGGCTTGTTGAATTGTTTAAGTTCATTATAGATTCTGGATATTAGACCTTTGTCAGCTGCATAGTTTGTGAATATTTTCTCCCATTCTGATAGGCTGTTTACTTGGTTGATCATTTCTTTTGCTGTGCAGAGCCCTTTAGTTTAACTAGGTCTGACTTGTCAATTTTTGTTTTTGTTGCAATTGTTTTTAAGGACTTAGTCATAAATTCTTTCCCAAGTTTGATGCCAGAATGGTGTTTCCTAGGCTTTTTTTCTGGGATCCTTATACTTTGAGGTCTTACATTTAAATATTTAAACCATCTTGAGTTAATTTTTGAATATGGTGAAGATATGAGTCCAGTTTAATTCTTCTGCATATGATTAGCCAGCTATTCCAGCAACATTGATTGAATAGAGAGTCCTTACCAGATTGCTTATTTTTGTCAATTTTGTTGAATATTTGATGGCTGTAGGTGTGCAGCTTTATTTCTGAGTTCTCAATTCTGTTCCATTGGTCTGCTTTCTGTGTTTGTACCAGTACCATGATGTTTTGGTTACTGTAACACTGTACAGTTTGAAGTCAGATGATGTGATACATCTAGATTTGTTCTTTTTGCTTAGAATTGCTTTGGGTATCCAGGCTCTTCATTGGTTCCATATGAATGCTAGAATACATTTTTATAGTTCTGCAAAAAGTTGATAAGAGTAACGTTGAATCTGTAGAATGCTTCGAGCATTATGGCCATTTTAATAATATTGATTGTTTCAATCAGTGAGCATGGAATGTTTTTACATTTGTTTTGTGTCATCTATGATTTCTTTTAACAGTGTTTTGAAGTAATCATCTGCGTAGAAATCTTTCATCTCTTTGGTTATATGTATTCCTGGGCATTTTGTGAGTGTGTGGCTATTGTAAATGGGTTTGCATTCTTAATTTGGATCTCAGCTTGAATGTTATTAGTGTGTAAAATGCTACTGATTTTTGTACAGTGATTTTGTATCCTGAAACTTTACTGAATTTATTTTTCAGTCCCAGGAGCCTTTTGGTGGAGTCTTTTTGGTTTTCTAGACATAGGATCATCTCATCTACAAAGAATGATAGTTTGACTTTTTATTTTCCTATTTGGATGCCTTTTATTTCTTTCTCTTGCCTCGTTGCTCTGGCTAGAAATTCCATTCTATATTGAATATGATTGGTGAGACTGGGAATCCTTGTCTTGTTCTAGTTCTCAAGGAGGATATCAGGTTTTGCTGATTCAATATGATTCAGTATGTTGTTGGCTGTGGTATTGTCAAAGATGGCTAATTGACAAGTTTTAATTATCCTAGTGAATTTCAGTCTTTGTTTTAAGATCTTTGTAATCCAGCATATTTTTTAATAAGCCACACACTACTATCTTTCTTTTAAAAAAAACAAGGCATCTAGAGCTTGACTGTATTGCGTGGGAACTATAGTTATTAAATTGAGTCATAAACTGGAAATTCACAAAAAAAATAAAGTATGTAGATTTTAGATAATTTTACCATACACAAAAAAGGTAACTAACTATTTGAGATGATGGACATGTTTATTAGCTTGGCTCTAGTAATCATTTTGCTATGTAAGTGTATATCAAAACATCATGTTGTATACTTGAAGTATACTTAATAACGGAATAATTTAACAACTATTTAATTCTTCCACTGTGACCCAAACCCACACATGTACACACACAAAACTCCATTATGTTTCTCTCTTACTTACAAACACTTACTGATTCTCTAGCACCAAAATCCTTGGTTTGCCATAGGAAATTCCTTATAATCTGGCTTCTCTCTATCTTTCTGGCTTCAAGTTTAGCCTGTTTGCTTCTACGCCATTTGTTCTTTTCAAAGTAAACTTCTCATTTCCCCCATCTGATAAAGTCCTTTCATGAGGTCATAGCAACAACCAACTTACCCTTCAAGATGCAGCTCAAATGCGTCTTGCTTTAGGCCACACAACTTTAGGATCATCTATTTTCTGCCAAATACTATTAAAGTACCGAGCCTTTGACGCTGATTATTCATGTGTATTATTCACAACTTCTTGACGTAAGGTTTGTCATACTTATTTCAGAAAAGAGAAACAAAACTGAGGGCCAAAACAATTCAGGACCTGTGATCAGTTGGTTGAACATGTAGGGAGAATGTGAATTTGTAGCTATGGATGCCAAGTCCCCTATCTCTGGACCACTACATTGCATACTGTAGTTTGTTAGAACAAAAAGAGAGATCTGGATATACAAATGATAATTGAAACCTATATGTGAGGTAAAAGAAAATTCAACATTATTAAAATCAACTCCTGTTCTTTTGCTATTTCTTCTACACCAAGCTACTTTGTGTTGACGGTGGGAAGGAAAAGGTTCTACAAGGCAACAAGAGTTCCCAATTGGGAGCTTGATAGGTATGTCATTAACTGATAAGGAAATTACAGAAGAAGGCAAATTTTCAGGACAGGATAATAAGCTTGGTATTTGTTTTGGAAAGTTATGAGTGAGTAGTAGCAGTATACCTCCATAGATATGTACTATAGAAAATTAGCCATTACAATCAGACCTAGACTTTCAAATTTCAGAATTAGGAGCATTTCTATGGTAGAAGAAATGGTGAAAATGAATAAGATTATCAAATTGCTGCTAATTGTGAAGTTAATGTATGGAAGAGAGACTTGGATAAATTTCCCAAAGGATTATAAATTGTTCTACTATAAAGACACATACACACGTATGTTCATTGTGTCACTGTTTATGGTAGCAAAGACTTGGAACCAACCTAAATACCCATCAATGATAGACTAGATAAAGAAAATGTGGCACATATACACAATGGGATACTATGCAGCCACAAAAAGGATGAGATCTCATTGTGTTGGACAATGAGATCTCATCCTTTTTATGGCTGCATAGTATTCCAGAACACATGGACACAGGGAGGGGAGCATCACACACTAGAGTCTGTGAGGAGGAACTAGGGGAGGGACAGTGGGGGGTGGGGAGTTGGGGAGGGATAACATGGGGAGAAATGCCAGATATAGGTGATGGGGAGGAAGGCAGCAAACAACATTGCCATGTATGTACCTATGCAACAATATTGCATATTCTTCACATGTACCCAAAAACCTAAAACACAATAAAATATATATATTAAAAAAAAAAAGGATGAGATCATGTCCTTTACAGGGACATGGATGAAGCTGGAAACCATCATTCTCAGCAAATGGACACAAGAACAGAAAACCAAACACCACACGTTCTCACCTGTAAGTGGGTGTGGAACAATGAGAACACATGGACACAGGGAGGGGAACATCATACACCAGGGCCTGTTTTGGGGTAGGGAGGCTAGAGGAGGGATAGCAGGGGTGTGGAGGGATTGGGGAGTGCTAATATTAGGAGAAATATCTAATGTAGATGACGGAGTGATGGATGCCACAAACCACCATGGCGTGTATATACCTATGTAACAATCCTACACTATCTGCGCATGTACCCCAGAACTTAAAATATAATTAAAAAAAAAGAAGAAGAAAGACTTGGATAAATTTTGTGTGATTTATATATGTCTGGAGAACTGTTCTGGAATATAATCTTCAAAAATGAAAGTTAGGTTTGATTAAATGACTACTATAAATTGTAAAACTGCATAGACATCGAAAGGAATTGCCTAATACATGAGAGAAGAGATAATGTTGGTCTTAGAGTTTAGTAATTCTTTACTAATGACATCTATGTGAAGCACTGTTAGGCAGAGTGCATCAGTTAATCTCTAAGCCTCAGAGTAATAACAGTTATTAATAATAATAGCAATAATGTACCCATATGGGGTCACTTGCCCTTGGCTTCCTAGGGAATTGTAAGGATTAAAGAAATGTTGCCATATTAACAGAACAATTAGAGTTGCTTGCTTGATGGATGTATTGCTCCAAAATTTTTGGCCTAGCCTTCTACTTTGTATCTTGCGGTTCATTACAACAAAAAAATGATAGATGTGAGATAAATGATCTGGAAACGTATTTGTTGAGGTTCTATAAAAGCAGATAAAATATTGTCGAAATGAATTCAACTCAAAACATCAAAGTAATTTCAAAGTTCAGTTGTGTCCCATTATGTTTTTGAATTTTAACACTGTCATTTTATAGGAAAATGACAAATCTAGGTCATCATATTATCCAATGAAAGCTCTTAAATGCTTTACTAAGCTTAAAAGTCTTTCCATGGGGCAATAGAACCACTGAAAGTATTCTTGGGTGAGAGGCTCATATTTGATTTATGAATGTATAATTTTAGGAGAACCTTTGAGGGACATAAGACTAGAAACTGGTGTTGGGAGGGACGGGGGAGCCAGTCAGTACTGCAATTTTCATGCCTAGAAGGAACTAGATAATGGATGTCTTTATCTGGGATTTAGGATGAATGAGGCTATTTAAATAGTATTTCCCTCTGGTCTGTTTTTATTTTGAAAAAGACAAATCACACTAGAAAATATGGAAAGAATGGTACAATATATACTTATATATCCCTTACCAAATTCACCATTTTTTAACATCTTACCAGACCCTTCCCTTCCCTTCTCTTCCCTTCTCTTTCTCTCTCATTATTATGTATATATAGTTTATTTATTTAAATTCAAATGTGTTCTATTAGTTTCATTGTTATTTTTGATATTTAGAGGGTTCCAATTTTGTTAATGGGGTTGCCTTTAAACTGGCCTTTGTGTCTTTTTCACATGTCCCCATTGGACTTTGAGCATTTTCTTATTTTATGGCACATTAAGATGCTCCAGGATCTCCTTGTACTTTTTTTTTCCCCCAGACAGATATCATCCATTTCTCGAAAACTCTTTGTTTTTTATTAGTAGAAAATGCCGTTTAGGTCTAAGTTCCGAGTCTATGGCCTCTTGCTTGTGCTCTGACCCTTTCAAAGATAGAATTGTAGAAAAATATCTTAGTGTGTCCTTACACATTGTCACATATGAGTACACATGCAAATGTGTTCATATTGATTGCCTCAAATGAAATTCAGCACTACAAGGTTGTCTCTCATCTTCTTCCATTTGATATTTGTATTTCTCTCTTTCTATAGTGAATATTCTTATTTATCAAAATATGTTTGTTTAGTCATTTTTTAAATATACCCAGAGTAGTTTCAGAATTGCATCACGAAGACCATTACCAATAAATCAACTAATGAAAGTTCAATATTGTTTTTCAGTTCTTTTTATTTTAAAGCCATACTTCTCATAGGTTTCATAGTCAACATGTATTTCAAAGTTACTTGAAATAATTTTTCTATATGTGAATATTTTATCAATTTTGCATCATATTAGGATTATCTGTATCTATTTTTATTACAGCTCAGTTTTATTTTTTATTTTAATTGTGAGTAGTAAGCCATTATTGTTCAAAAGATAAAACTGTATAATGGGAGCTCTTTCTTCCATCACTATTTCCATCCAAAAGTCTTCTTTTCCCCAAGCAAATGATGAAAAAATTTGATTGTTCCTGGAGGCTAAAAAAAAAAAAAAAAAACATGAACCTGGGATGAGATCACACGCTGTGAGCTGATTACAAATCAGGAAAAAATGGGCCACTTAAATAATGTTGCAAATAGACGCTACAGCACAAAGAAAATTAAAATTGGTTTCTTCTGCAGAGTTATGGAGTACATCTCCTAATGCCTGGACATTAATAGAAGACTGAATCTGATGCATTTGGGCAGACATATTTAATTTTGTGTTAAGAGTGTGAGGTTTAAAACTAGGGCACTAAGGTGTGAGAGAAATCAGTAAGCTTCATTAAATGATATTTGAGGAAGATAGATAATATAAAAGACATTTTACAATCTGGTTCCTTTTATTATTGAATCCTTCACTCTTCATGTTACATACTGTGATCTTTCAACTACTGCTACCTCAGCCTATGTACCTTTATTTGCACATGGCCTCCTACTTCTCACTTCTGTACCTTCAGCCACTGTTTGCAATGCTCCTCTGACTCACTTTTTCAACTAGGAAACTACTACTTCTTAATAGAAGTATTTTTTAGACATCAGGTACTTCTTTTCCTTTTCTATTTCTCAACATTTGTTTATTCCTTATTTACTAAACGTCATGTTTGCTCATATTGTTTCACCAAACATGCGCATACAAACAGAATATTATTCTAATAACATTAGAATAATTATTCTAAGTTTTGTGTTTGCCTGTCTGTTTTAAAATGTGAGCTACTTGGTTTAGGATAATGCTGGGACATGAAGGTATCCGGTAAATATCTGTTAAAAGGCCAAGTGAGAATTACTAAAGAAGAATGATCATGATTTCTTCCTTTGTTGCCCACATATGCAGCTAAAATACACACAACTTTTAAAATTTATTTGCTTCAATAGCTCTGGTATCATTTTGGCCTATTTTCCTCTACTGTTATCCCCAGGAGCCATGACAGGATAATATTGGTGCATGTGGTATGTTTGGGTTTTATGAAAATACAATTAATGTGGGCACCCTTGTATTACTTGATTAAAAATTATTTTGCATTATAAAAATATTTTAAATTAAGTACACTGGCACCAAAATTCTGGTAGTTAAAAACAAAACAAAATTGAGTAAATAATTTCAGCCTTCAGTGGTGACATTTAGAGAATGAAATTTGAAAATATATTATGGTGATCTCAAAAGAAGAGAAATTATTTCAGATGTGCCAGAATAAAACAGAATTCTTGAGTCATCACAGATGAATTAGTCATAAACTAAAAATATAGAATATGCAAGGAAAAAGGAAAATTATTGCAGAAGATAAAAAAATAGAGCAATTGTGAATTTAAAATATACTGCAATCAAGAACATTTTTGGCAAATATCAGTAGTGCAGAAAACAGTACAAATTCACAGTTATGGAGAGAAAAGAGAATATGAACTAGAATCCATTCTAGTTCCGTTCTGAAACTAGTTAATGGAGATTGTTTGATACCATCTTGAAAGATGCAAACTTACTATAACTTAGGAAATCAAAAACATATGTAAGCTTTTATATATGTGGTGACAACATATAGATGTCAGAACATAATCCAATTTTAATATTGGTTAAAAAAGACATTTAAATGATTGACCTGTTTTACTTGAATCCTGTTATGTGGAGGTGGGATAAAAAGACCGTGAGTAGATAAAGAACATTTGTACAGAGGACCCAGTGAATGAGAAAGACTGGATTTGGTTCTGTTACTTGCTGAATATGTAATTTTATACAAATTACTTGACATTTCTGTGGTGTAGCTTCTTTTTTCCAAAACAAAGTAATAATAGTTACTTCATAAGAATATTGTGTGAATTAAATTAGAAAGTATACAAAAAGTATTAGTACAATGTTTAACACTAAATACAGACCCAATAATTATCCTTTTCTTTTTCTTGTTGAATATCAGGCTCTGTCTCTTAAGTAAATTTTCTAAATAATGAATATTCAGTCATTCGTATATCAAAATATAAAGTCTTTTCCATTTAAAATAACAATGTTTTAAAACACAAAAATCAAAATTACACTAAATACTTTCTTTTCTTTCTAAGAGGAATAAAATGTGATAAGGCTAAGAGCTTCTTATCCAGCACACTCCTCTTTATAAATAATTGGTTACTCCCAGCTTTATTGACATGTAATTCACAAATAAAATTATTTAGTGTATAACAGGATGTTTTGATATATGTATGATATATGTATGCATAGTGAAATGATCAAATCAACTTAATTGACACATCCATCACCTCACATATTTAATCATTTTCCTTGGTGGTGTTGAGAACATTTAAGATCTACTCTTGTAGCAGTTTTTAAGTATATAATACATTATTCTCAACTCTAGGCACCATGCCCATTTTGAATATTTGTAATCACATTTTATTTTAATTCAACTGTGCTGCCTAAAGTTATTGAATCATTACAACTGTTTGCCCCTTTGGAAAATGACAGTAATTATGTGAGACACAGTTTCAAGCATTACTTCATGTGTTTGCCCACATAGCCACTGGATTTGCTCACGTATATTAGTATGTGATTATAACAAACATCTCTTTTAATTTTCTGCTTCTATTCTGCACTCAGCTTGGAAACCAGAGGACTGAATTTGCTTTAAAATTTGTCTATAAATAAGAGGTCCTCTACTGTATTTGGGAGCCCCGAGGGCTCTCTTGAAAGAGACATGCAGAATCCAACACATTTGTGTTACAGAATTTGTTTGGAAACATTTTTTTTCTAGTTAAAATACTATATTTTTTGTAAATATCCAGCCACGTGGATGCTGGATAAGAGAAACATTACTATAATTGTTCTCATTTGGTTCATATGTTATAATGCTACTGATAAATGAAGCTATGCAAATTGTCACCAGAAAGAAGGCTATGTTGTCATTGTTTGTTTAGGAACTGAGAAATCTGACAGACTTCAAAGTCATTATAAATGTTGAAAGAAGGCAATTGTTAAGGAAAGCAAAGATAAATACGGCATTACTTTATCCACTTCTCAAACTATGAGTTTTTGTACTCTACACATAGACTATCATTAATAATGTCATTTACAATTTATTTGATTTTAAGTACCATGAAGGCAAGTATATGTGGTAGCATGTTTCATCCAAGAAATGGTAAGAGCATTTCTGCACATTAAGGTCAAAGCCAGTTTGTCCCTATGAGCTCAAAGTAAGCTCAATACTCACATTTCTTAAGGATTCCACACCCAAATGAACATTTTTTAGATCATTTTGAGTACTGAGTTTTTAAAATCACTTTTCCGAATGCCATTTATGTGTTCTATAATAAATTGTAAATTATATCATAGCCAATATTGAAACTGCTCTTTCTTTAGGAATCTTCCAGCTCCAAATCTTTCCATCCTCCACTCCCTATATTTCAAAACCTAAAATAGCTAAGTACACCATTAGTGCTCAGAGTAATTACTGTTTAATAAATTATTTCCAGGTTTTGCTCCTCTCCCAATGGTGGGCTGCTCAATTTTAATATTTCAGTTGGTCCAAGCAAAAGTAAATCTCATGGTAAAGTGATTGGGCTTTTTCAGTGCCTTTATATCTTGGTAATAGTTTATGAATAAATGGATTAATAATATTTCTATTAACATTCATAATTATTTAAAGTTATCAGTTTAAAAATATTATAGGTAGGTATTTTAAACTTAGCTTTTTATCCATCAAACCTGACAATTCATATTTCTATCCTTTGTATAGTCTTTGTTTCGTTCCATCAGCTTTCCTTGCTTTATGTTAAAAGCTACTTTATTTCACATTGTTTCCCATGTTTTCACAGCTTTTCTTTCTTTGATATAGTAGTAAATAGAAGAAATTATGAGAGATTATAATGAAAAAGAGCTTGATGACTCAGATAAATCTTACTGCTATTGGCCTAATAGTCAAGCCTCTTTTTCCCTTTAACAAAAGTTTTTATTTGTTATGTTTTGTCTTAGGCTTAAAGTAATATGGTCATCTGGCTAATAATAATATTCACCATACATTGACTTCTTGCCAGTTCTAGGCCTTTGGTTAAGTATTTATTTTAAATCTTTTATAACCATCCTGCAAGGAAAGTGCTGGTCAGATTTGCAACCTAAAGCTTAGGGAATTTAAATAATTTGATCAAGTCACATAGCTACTGGTGGTTGAGTTACGATTTGAGCACAAGTCTTTGTGACACACTTTTCACAACTGCCTGTAGTCTTGTACTTGACTCCATTAATAATCAGCATTTCCTCTTGGCTCTCTATTAATAATTAGAAAAATGAACTGTGAGATTTACTTTGTAGAATAATATGTGACAAAAACATTAAAATAGATTTATTCTTTATACCATCTAAATGTTGTCAAAAGGGACTAGGATTAATTGGGATTGTACTTAGTTTTAATTTAATTAGTTTTACCCCAAATAAACATTATACTAATCAACCAGTCTTCTTCTTTCAGAAATCTTAAAATGTATCTTTTAAAAAAAAATTAAGAAAAAATATAATTAGCAGTAAACAATATGAACAACCTCAAATGTGTGGTTTATATATGAAGGCTATTCATCCTGTAAAATGTGTATTTATTTGAATGTCTTCTTAAGTATTTCTCTATTTATTCATCCATTGACAAGCTGCCTTTTGTCTGAGTGAAGGACTTTTGACCAGCCTCTGCCTAATGGGGAAAGTTCATACCTTGCACTTGATTTTCCCAAAGAAATCTTAATTTAGAGTCACGGTTGCTCATACTAACAGGAGTACTACCTTTGGACCTAAACAAGTAAGACTGATCATTCCTTCTCTGCTCCTTCTGAGCAATGTAACTTGCTCAGCTTCATTTCCTTATATGCAAAATAGAAAGTCAGTAATTGGAAGAGTGATAATTTTATGAGTGAAAATTTATATATATATATAAATTATACACACACATATACACACACTATTATTTTTGTGTTCATCTATGTGATTTTTCTTTACTATTCTAGACATCCTTATCACATTATACATTCCTTTTATTTTGGGCACTCTCTAACCTGAAAATTGACAGCAAACACAATTGCTTTGGAAGAGAACATGGGGTTATGGAAAAAATAAAATCAGAGCCCAAAAATCTCAGCGCTGTTGTTAATGACGTTGAGAGCTTGGTGAAGTCACCTAATCTTTATATGTCCTAGTTTTCCTCTGCAGTATGGGGACATTAATACTTTGATAGCAGACTTACAGTGTTGATGTGAGAATTAAATGAAATTGCTAATCACAATAGTACCTAGCACAGTGCTTGGGATATAATAGGCCCACAGTAGGCAATTGACAGGTATTAATTTGCCCTTTCCTGTTCCTTCACCAAAGCTTTAGATCCTAGAATTTGGCAAATTTTATTGTCTATTGGTGGCCTGTTTCTGTAGTCCAGTGTTTTTCTGACTTAGCTTTCAACTTATTTTAAAAGGAAAACGTTTTCCTGAAATCCTACCACTAACTTACACATTTTTATTATAATAATATTTAAAATATGAAAGCATGACATGATGAATTAGACACTAATGTTTATAATGTGTATTCAATTATAAGACCAGAACAAATTTTCAAATGCAGTTTAAATAAAATTAGAATCAAGTAAAGTTTAAATGAAATCATTAAGTTAATGTGAATAAGGATGGTATTTTTCTGAAATTCAATCACGATGTGCAATGAATGCAGTACTGGATATACTTTTGCCTTCATCATGCTTGTACCTCACTGTGCTGTGTGATGACTCGACTCTTCACTTCACTTTAATTATTCAGATTTTTTATTTCAGCAATGGGTCCTGGAATGATTTAACCTTCACCTGTTGCAAATGCATCATTTACATATTGAATGTGCCATTTGTGTTTTCCTGAAGAAAACATGGCAAATAGAGCAGCTTTGGGCACTGAAATGTGCAATACTTGGTTACTAGGATATCATCCAGAAGATAAGAGCTATTAACTTTGTTAGGTTATCTTTGAAATCGATTGACAGTTTGACAAATTCTTAGAGCTCATTGTGAACTCTATTATCAAAGATAGAGATCACAGTTTAAAAATGTTTCTGTATTAAAAGACCAATACAGGAATCTAGAAGGAAGCCTCTAGTCATTGTTTTGATGATTGTGACATTATTAAAGTACTAAAAATTAGAGAACTGAGTTGTGTGACAGTGTGAAATGAAGATTTTTCATTTGCTTTTTTTTTTCTGTTAGGATGTTGAACCTCTTTTAAAAAGAAAGCAAATTATCAGCAAGATAAAGACAGATCTTATTATCTGTCCTTTTCTTCTTGCTAGTTTCTTAGGACATGTTTTTATTTTAATAGGCTCAGAGCTGGTTCACTTTTATATTTCCTTCAATGTCTAACATACGTAAGAGATGTTCTAAGCCATTTACTGAAGGAAGGAGTAATTTTATTTCTGAAGAATATTTTAAAAGATAATTTATTTTTACCCCTTGGAGTGATTTAGGTAGCCTATGTGTAAGCAAATGAGTGAATTAAATAACGTTGTCAAACGTGTGATTTCTTGGTTTCCTTGCTTTGGATCTAGTGCAACAGTAATGGATAGAATTCAGATAGCAAAAGTTGACTTATACAATTGTGTGGTGTTAGATTGATTTACGACTCAGACTAAATAGCTCTTGCAGGTAAGACTAAATTGAATATATGACATGGAGTGATTAATGAGAACACTACTAAAAGTATTTAAATTTTTAAAAAGTGAAGAAATCTGTCCAAAGGGTAGCATATTCATGGATTTTGTGAGATAAGATAGAATATATGAACAATTGGGAATGCTATTAAGTTTGTCTCAATACATCGATTTGAAGTTTTGTAATGAACAATGAGTCCGTAGAGTCCCAGCTAATGTAGCAAAGACATTTCACCAATAGAGGAACTCCAGTTTATGTACTTTCACTTAGACCTTCATTGCTGTTGTTATTATTTTTAATTATGAGCCTGCACTTAAATATTACTTGAGGAGAAGGATAACACAATTCTTTACCACTGGCAAATCAAACCTATGCTTAGCAAAAAAAAAGTGCCCAAAATATTTGAATTGCAGAGCTGAGGTATTTTCTGAAAACCTCCTAATTTTTCTGAGTTTATTAAAAGATAGGAAGTCTTTATTAATATAAAGTTTAAATGTTAATTACTTATGAGTGACCTTTCTGAATTGCCCGTTTGGAAGACTTGTCTCTGAGATTATTTAAAAGAATCTCAGAGAGTATGTTTTCCAAATAAAATTGATTTATTAAAAGGTCATACGCATGATTTAGAGAAATGTGGGTCAAGGAAAGAAGACAAATAATTGCAAATTAAATGTTCACAGTTTAGGTGATCTTTAATGTAATCCTACCTGGCATTTTGGCAACATCAGGTCTTAAAGACTTTATTTAATGAATCAACAGGGAAGTGAAGCTTCCATGTAACACTGTTTTGTCTAGAGGGAATTTTAATTTGAAGTGAGTCAATGTGATATGGAAATATTGGTAACCCTGGAAAATGTCTAGAGACATTTATAAAAAAATGATTTTTAAATTTAAACATTTTTTTCTTTTTTTTAAATTATACTTTAAGTTCTGGGATCCATGTGCAGATTGTGCAGGATTGTTACATCGGTATACATGTGCCATGATGGTTTGCTGCATCCATTCCCCTGTCACCTGCAGTAGGCATTACTCCTAATATTAGCCTTCTCCAATCCCCCCATCCTCAGCTATCCCTCTTCTATCACCCCCACCCCCAAACAGGCCCTGGTGTGTGATGTTCCCTCCCTGTGTCCGTATGTTCTCATTGTTCAACACCCACTTATAACTGAGAACATTTGGTGTTTGGTTTTCTATTCTTGCATCAGTTTGCTGAGAATGGTGGTTTCCACCTTCATCCATGTCCATGAAAGGACGTGAACTCATCCTTATTTATGGCTGCCTAGTATTCCATGGTGTATATGTGCCACATTTTCTTTATCCAGTCTATCATTGATGGGCATTTGGGTTGGTTACCCAAAGGATTATAAATCAGTCTATTATAAAGACACATGTACATGCATGTTCACTGAGGCACTGTTTACAATAGCAAATTTACAAAATTTATTTCAAAGAATGGTTTTTAAATTACCAAAATATCATGTCCTAAATATAACAACCCTTAATATGTTGTTACATATATAGCTATTTATCTCTCTCTGACCATTCTGTATATACATATATAAAACCTGCTTATTATTTATATATTTATATAACATACCATCTTATTACTAACAGACAACAGCAAATATAATAATTAAACTGGATTAAGTCCTCACTACATTCAAGGAGCTATGCTAAGCATCACTTACACATACTATGAAAATTTCCATGTCACTAGCCAACTAATATGTGTATATACATTGTCAGATTTTATAGCTGCATAGTGTGTTATTGTAAAATTATACTATAACTTATTTAGCCAATAAACTGTTGTTAGGTTTTATGTTATTTCCAAGTATTTGTGTTATATATACTAACATAAGATAGTTTTGTAATCATCAAGTATTTTCTGCATCCTAATTAATTTGGTAGGATTAATTGTAAAAAGCATAATACCCAAACCAAAACATTTACAAGTTCCTTTGAAATTTCATTGTTTAGCTGTTGTACCAAAAGATAAAAAATAGAAAACAGGGAGATTTTTGAAATGGATTGTTGAAATCTAAACTCAGTAAACCCATGCCGGTCTATATACCCCATCACACTTTGTGAGACTTCCTTCCCCATGTCCCTGCTGACTCTGGTTTTATGTGTTTCAGTCTTTGATGAGGCTGGTCAGTCTTAAAGCCAGGAAGGTTTATTTTATTTATGGAAGCACTCAGTTGCTATTCTTTCTCCTAATAGATGGAGTCAAATATTAGGATATCTTAATTGACAAACCATGCAGTGTGTTTTTATGGCATATATAATGTGTTATATATCAGAGACAGTAGGGAAGGTATAAATAATACTATTATTTTGGTTCAAATGTGAACTATGAAAAAACTTCAAAATATTTCAGCGCACTTTCTTAATATACAGAAATAACAAATGACAGTATAAATAAGGTGAGATGTGACATCATTCACAATAAAATAATTTTCAGTTTATGATGTAGAGTTGGGACAGAGGAAACAACAACAAAAATAATAACTGCATTTTATCTTTCTTAGGGCACTATGTGAGGCTAGAGATTCTCAAGTCTCTGTCTTTGTTCATACTAATTTCTCAACCTGGTTTTCCAGCCCTGCTATTGGTTTCTTCTTTGCCTGTTTACATTGTATTTATCACTGTGACCCAGATCTAATGTTAGTGTCTGTTTGCAGATTCCTTAATCTCTCTAACTAGGATTGCTTTTTTTTTAATTTTTGTTCTTTCAATATTCTTTCTCTATCTTTGTGTTCATTTTAATTTTGCATGGTTAAGTGCCAATAGTCATATCTCTCATTTTTATACATATTCCTTAAATTGGTATATATATTTACTAAACCGTGTAGCATAATAAGAACTCAGTAGTACAGTGCCTGGCAAAGTACATAAATAATTTGTTGAATGAGTGAAATAAAGTATTTTATTTATAAAGCTTTTCAGATAGCATACAGTATTTGAAACTCACTGGGGAATCACTAAAAATGACACAATTATTTTCAGGAGAGAGTTTAAGCTTTTCATTTGAAAATAGTTGTGTATTTATCTGTAGCATATATAATAACATTTTTTAAAACTCTCATTAAAAGAATGTCCTCCATTTTTATATACTTGTATATAAAATATAATTGTGTAAAATATAATTTATATACTTACCACATTTAGAAATGATAAAATTAGCAACTATAATCTCCCATTTTTTTTTAAGAAAAATCTACTACACTTTCTGTCATCTATAATTTAAATGGTTCATACATGTATTTAGTTTTGTTCTCTACCATTAAGGAGTTGGTAATATGAGGCCTGGTATGGTGGCTCATGCCTGTAGCCCCAGCTCTTTGGGAGGCCAAGGCGGGTGGATCACTTGAGGTCAGGAGTTTGAGACCAGCCTGGCCAATATGGTGAAACTTCCTCTCTACTAAAAATACAAAAAGTAGCCAGGCATGGTGGCAGGTGCCTGTAATCCCTGTTACTTGAGGGGGCTGAGGCAGGAGAATTGCTTGAACCTGGGAGGGGAGGTGCAGTGAGCTGAGATTGTGACACTGCACTCCAGTCTGGGCCACAGTGAAACTCTGTCTCAAAGAAAGAAAAAAGTTGGCAATATGAGGTAAAATTATATTTGAGGGCCACACGATGAAAGCTGCTTTTCTATTTCCTTGAATAATGCATCAGATTATTTACTTACTTATTTATATATTTATTAGAGATGGGATTTTATCCTGTTGCCCAGTGGTACAAACACAGCTCACTGCAGCCTCCGGCTCCCCAAGCAATCATCCTGCCTCAGCCTCTTGAAAAGCTGGGCCTACAGGCATTCATCACCATGCTGGAATATTCTTTATTTTTATTTTTTGCAAACCCGGGATCTCACTATGCTGCTCAGGCTCGTCCCAATCTCCTGTCCTCAAGCAATCCTTTCTCCAAAGTCATTGATATTATAGGTCACTCTACCCAGCACAGATTATTGTTTAGTCTATTATTTTTCTTTGCTTAAATTAACACAGATGCTCTTTTTTTGGCATGTCATATTTTCTTTGAGCTTGAACAACATAGATACCAAAAACTGTTTGGAGAGATGACGGTTTTTGTCTGCCTAACACATTTGTTTGAATGTGTAATTTTGTTTTATTTATTTGAAACACCAGTCCAATCTAATAACCTTACTTTAAAGAAAACTTGGAAAATAGCCAAACTAGGATCCTTGGTGTGTTTAAACAAAACACAAATGTTTGAGAATAAAATATGTATCATTCATGCATATAGTGATTCAGTCTAGATAAACTGAGAAAATTTGTTCTTCTTTTTTTTGAGGCCCCTCTTGACCAAACTATTTTTATCTAATTAGAAGCCACTTACAGGGTTCACTAATAAGTAATATATGCATAATTTGATATTATTTGTAACTTACCTTTAAAATGAAGAATTTGTGGTCCTCATTGACAAAGATAAACTTAAGTTTACAAGGTCATAAAATACCTTTGAATAATGATACAAGATGCTAAGTCATGAAAAGGAACATTAAGAAACTCAAAATCTGTTGCCAGACATTTTGTTAGTATTAAGTAGGCCGTTAGACTGAACAAAAGCTTTTCATGATAAATTAGAATGTCCTTAGAGTTTTTATCTTTCTTTTGGATATACATAGGACAGTTGAAATTTGAAAAAATAGATTTCCTAATTAAACTTATTAAATCTATTTTTAATTTACGTATTTCATTCATGTTTAATAAAGAAGACAAGTTAAATTGTATGTGGTTAATTGTTTAAATCTTGCTTTATGAAGCGTATTTTTATATTTTTATTATTGGGTTTATTAATATTTAACTAGTTCAGTAGTTTAATAAATACTTTCCTTTAAATGATAATTGAAAAATGTTCTTTAGTCTTAGTTGGGTATACCTGTCCGTGGGATGGCAGGCTGACCAATAAGCCAGAACCTAGGACCTATCAGAGGTAGATTGTAGGGTCTAATTTTTGAGCAACAGTAGTGCCATGATTTGGTTATTATTATCCCAATTTCATATGATGAATTTGAACTTAGGTTTGTCTACTTAATTGAGAATTTCTTTGGTGAGAGAAAGAGCTATGGTATCAACTTAAATTTGTCTAAAACTAAATATCTAAATATTATATTCAGCGGCCTAAATACCAAAGAAATGAAATGAACTCTTGAATATGTGTGTGTGTGTGTGTGTGTGTGTGTGTGTGTGTGTGTAAGAGAGACAGAGAGAGAGAGAGATTGAATCTCATTGGAGAATCAGTAAAAATGACAATTATTTTCAGGAGAAGTTTTAAGCTTTTCATTTGAAAATAGTCATGTATCTATCTGTAGCACATATAATAGCATTTTAAAAACTCATTAAAAGAATGTCCTCCATTTTTATATACTTGTATATAAAATATAATTGCACACATATGCACACACACATATATGGCATAGGTACAGAACTGTCTAAAAAGAATGAGGGAAAAATAATTTCATCCATATATCTTACTATCCTTTTACTGCACTGTTACCAGTCTACATTTTTAAACTATGTTGATATATGTTGCACAGAAACTTATAAATTAAAACATAAATTCATAGGCCCACATTTGGAATATTTAATAAAATGTCTAAACATACACTTATTGAGCTGGACATAGCCTTAGAATTGTTTGAACTAGCCTTGCCAATGTTTTGTCGAAACTCATATTTGTCATTTTATCAGTGATTGATTCAGCAACCATGTAGTGACCAAAAACTACAGTAAATTTAAGGATATTTGTAAATGCTTTTGTATTCTTGTAAATCACAGTAAAATCACTATTTATTATAAAGTAATCGTATATATAACTAATTAATATTATTTAATAGTATATAGATTGTCAATCTATAGATGAAGCCTGAGGCACTTATGGTTTCATAGACCCACAGCTACTTTTTGGAGTTGCAGTTAATTGCAGCCCACAAGTGGGGAACCAGTATGAAGTAACCAGGGTCCATAGTAACCGTAGATGAAGTAACTGTGGCCCAGAGAAACGATTTGTCCACAATTATATAACTGTACACACTTTCTTACAATTAAAACCCAGAATTCCTAAATTTTGGTCTCATGTATTTTTCCCTACACCAAAATTTCTTATCAGTTTTGTTGATGTCTCCTTTGAGAATCCGATGCCTGTTCCCCCAGAGAAATGCACGTGTGCCCACCCATGTGAAATGCTGCACATAATCCTGAAGGTTCACAAACCTTTTAGGGTTTGCTCATGAGCCCCTGGTAATAACACCTGCCAAAGCTACCACCTTAATTTCTATGTTAAAAACCAAGTAGTCTGGGAAATGGGGACAGAGTGGGCTACCAGGGCCTGGTCCTAAAGTTAAGTGATTGGGGGAACTTTTTCAATCATATTTTTTAAAGTGTACTTTTCCCTTCATTTTAACCAGGATCACTTGCTCATCATAATGTGCGTGTATTAGTGGCTTCATCTGAGCTATTAATAATGTCCTTAGAAAATATTTTTAAGAAATCAGAATCTCACTGTTATTTCTTTAAAATTAGTTGAACACACACACAAGAGAATATAGAAAGTAAAAATCCTTCCTGTCTATAGTGGTGGCTTAACTTTGTGATGTTTTCAATAGTAAAACCAGTCTTTAGCTAGGAGTTCATAAATATTGAGAAACATGATCTTCCTCCAGAGAAAGTGCCTACTGATGTGGTGGATTCTGGTTGCCAAGAGACAAAGTCTGGTCTATTTAATTTAAGTTCAGTGGTCTAAAAAATGCCAAATATATGATAAAATGCTACATTTGTGGTAGAAAATGTTTTGGTTTTCTTTTACTTTTTCTTTCTTTTCTCTTTTTCATTTCTCATTCACATTGCAAATTCAAAATAATGATGCCAGACAGTCAAAACAACCTAAGTCTCACGTTTTACTTCTAGAATATATCCTGCCAGACAGTCCAAAGACTTTAATTTTCAATTCTAAGGTATTTGGCTACGTGTAAATATCCCTAGAATAATTAAAAGAAGATCAATAGGAGGAAGGAGTTTTCTGGACTATTATATTGATTTCCTTGTTTTTGGTACACTTTTAGTTTCTTAGCATTCAGTTAAGTTCATCTCAACCACCCCGGAAGAAAGAGGGTTTCTTTTTTATTTAAGATGTCATGAGGCTGGCAACAAATTAGCATTGTATGCATTGAAGTTTCAGTCTTCTGAAAAGAAAGGTTACAAGAAAAGAAACTGGTCATAGCATTTTCCTGTGGATAGTTCAAACATGTAAATATTTGAAATGTAAATATTTAACTGTTAATTAAATAGTTGAAATATAATTATCAAATATTTAATTAATTTATATAGTCAAAATAGAGGGACTAGATTCACTCATTCATTGAACAAATGTTTGCTAAATAGCTTCCATAGAGGTAAAGAGCCATTCTAGGCCTGGGATAAACAATGAACAGAACATAGAACTGCCCTCACAGGGTTTACATTTTGGTGGATCTTAGATTGACATCATTTAAGGAATAGATTGCTTTGTTATTTAGAAGTCTAGTTCCAATGGAACATATTGTAAGATCTGGGAAAACAAATCAAAAACAGTCATCTTGAAATAAAATCAGTATAGATTTGTAGAGATACAGGTAAAAATTCTAGCTCCATTGACCAAAAGTTGAGTTGGTAAATAGACAAAGTAGTCTTTAAGCAAATACAAATGTATATGGAAAGAGATAAAGACTGAAAGGATGGAAAGGTCAAGTTATATGACATGAACACTATCAGCAGATAGAAGCTTAATGCCTGGATGATATCTGTGGCTATCATTTTAAAGAAATAAGCACTTATTTTACCCATACAACGTTATCTTTTAACATGCTAGTGGTAATCACGGTGGGTTTGTACTACTTTTCACAGCTCACACTGTGGAAAATAAAGTATAATTTGAAATTTGACATTAGAATAGCATGCAGGGGAGTTAGCCTGTTTTTTGACTTTAGAGGGCTTTGATTTTGAATAGTTGCCCTGCAGACTGCTCCTTGTGACTTTTCTGTAAGACACGGAAGTAATGCATACATTGAGAGTTTAGATAATCAAATGGGAAAAGGTGCAGGAGACACCTAATATATTGTCGTGCAAATAATAGCTGATCAGTCAGTGGCTAGTCATTGGTATTTACGGGACCAGAATTTGGATTTCATGTGCTTGGTTTAATCCTGTGCTCCTTTGAGAGTGCACCTAGTGCACTTAGTTGCCTGTGAATATAGTGAAGGGGAAATTTTTAATGGGCAGGAAATGAGGAAACTTGTCTCTTTTTTTTTGTTTCGTGAGACAGTCTTGCTCTGTCACCCAGGCTGGAGTGCAGTGGCGCAATCTCAGCTCACTGCAACCTCTACCTTTCAGGTTCCAGTTCTTTTCATGCCTCAGCCTCCAGAGGAGCTAGGATCACAGGCATCTACCACACCCAGGTAATCTTTGTATTTTTAGTAGAGTTGGAGTTTTGTCATGTTGGCCAGGCTGGTCTTGATTGAACTCTTGGCCTCAAGTGATTTGCCTGCCTTGGCCATCCAAATTGCTGGAATTATGAGCATGAGCCACTGCAGCACCCGGCCAGTCCTACATCTTAGAACACTCTTGACGTGTTTTCTGGTTTTTAGATAAGTGTTGAAACCCATGCAATACATTACAATTGACTCAGTAAACTGTTCTCTATGCCTTGAAATTTGGATTAGGAATCCCTGATGATGAATAGGATTATGCTGTAGGGGTGTGATTTGTCAAATATCAGAGAGGACTGGACAGGTCAGCAATTTAGTTGTTAATGGGGCTAAGAATAATACAAAGTAAAGGTGGAGGATGAGGTGGGACTTTGGGAGATGAAGCTATTTTCTAAGGAAAAGGAAAAAATAAAATAAAGCAGGGAAAAGTACTCAGTATCTCTAATCCTCTCCTCAACTCTGAAAGAGTAATAACTCTTTTCTTGGGAACTAAAACAACACTGGGACACAGTGGCCATTTTATAGGTGTCATTTATTTATTTATGAGACAGAGTCTTGCTCTGTCGCCCAGGCTAGAGTGCAGTGGTGCGATCTCCACTGACTCCAACATCCTCCCCCCGGGTTCAAGCGATTCTCCTGCCTCAGCCTCCTGAGTAGCTGAAACTACAGGTGCATGCCATCATGCCCAGCTAATTTTTGTGTTTATAGTAGAGACGCGGTTACACCATGCTGGTCAGGCTGGTCTCGATCTCTTGACCTCATGATCTGTCCACCTTGGCCTCCCAAAGTGCTGAGATTACAGGCATGAGCCACCATGCCCGGCCGGTGTCAGTTATTTTTGTCATTATTATTTTTATTTTAATCATGACACTATTGAGGTAATTAAATCCTTCCTGACTATCATTAGGCCAATTGATCACTTCTTTGCTTTGGTATCTATCTATCTTTCAACAACATGTGTAGTTACGTACAGCTACATAATGTTTAATGAAAACACATGATCCTTATAAGTCTTCAGGTATATTCCTCGATGAAATAATAACATTTGTGAGATATTCACAGCCTCCCTCACCCAAAATGATTTTATTAAATTTATTTTTATTGTATATATTTAATATGTACAAAATGATGTTTTGATAAACATATAGTAGTGAAATGATTACTACAAGTATGCAAATAAGTATATCCATCACTTTCCATAGGCAACTTTTGTGTTATAAGAGTGCCTAAAATCTACTTTCTTAGCAAATTTAATTATATAATACAGTATTTTTAACTATAGTTAATAATGTTATAATGTTGTGCATTACAATATTAGATATCTAAACTTATTCATCCTACGTAGCTGCAAATTTGTACATTTTTGACTTACGTCTCTCCATTTTCTCTCCTTCTGTGTCCCTGGTAACCACCGTTCTATTCTCTGTTTCCATATATTTGACCATTTCTCAGAATCCCCATGTAAGTGAGATCATACAGTCTACCTTTTCCTGTGTCTGGCTTCTTAAAGTTAGCACAACGCCTTTCAGATTCATTATATTGTTGCAAATGGCAGGATTGCCTTCTTTTTCAAGGCTGAATAATATTCATTTGTATGTGTGTATAAAATAATTTATTTATCTATTGAGGGACACTTCAGTTGTTTTCATATCTTTGTTATTGTGAATAATGCTGCAATAAACACGGCAATGAAGATCTTTCTACAAGGCGCTGACTTCTTTCCTTTAAGGAGATACCTAGCAGAGGAATTGCTGAATTTTATAGTAGTTGCTTTTTTGATTTTTCAAGGAAGCTCCATACTATTTTGCATAATGACTGTATCAATTTACATTCTCAAAAACAATGTACAAGAGTTCCCCATTCTTCACACCCAGGCTAACAATGATTATTTCTTATTTTGTTTGATAATAGCTATACTAACAGGTGTGAGGTGATATCTAACTGTGGCTTTGATTTGCATTTCCCTGATGATTATCATTTCCTTGATAATTAAGTAACTTAAGACACATTAAGTATCTTGTCATGTGTCTGCTAGCAATTTGTATGTCTTCCTTACAAAAATGTCTACTCAGGTCTTTTGCCCATTTTTAGTATTTATTTTTCTCTTAATTTAAATTTTTTATGGAGTATATATATATATATTCATGGGGTACTTAAGATATTTTGATACAGGCATACAATGCATAGTAATCACATCAGAGTAAATGAGATATTTATCACCTCAGGCATTTATCCTTTCTTGATGTTATGGACGTTCCAACTATACTCTTTTTTTTGTTATTATTATATATATATTTTTTATTGCATTTTAGGTTTTGGGATACATGTGAAGAACATGCAAGATTGTTGCATAGGTACACACATGGCAGTGTGATTTGCTGCCTTCCTCCCCATCACCTATAACTGGCATTTCTCCCCATGCTATCTCTCCCCAACTCCCCACCCCCTGCTGTCCCTCCTCTTTTTCCCCCCAACAGACCCTAGTGTGTGATGCTCCCCTCCCTGTGTCCATGTGTTCTCATTGTTCAACACCCGCCTTTGAGTGAGAATATGTGGTGTTTGATTTTCTGTTCTTGTGTCAGTTTGCTGAGAATGATGGTTTCCAGGTTCATCCATGTTCCTACGAAGGACG
Source organism: Alouatta palliata (assembly GCA_004027835.1). Taxonomy (NCBI): domain Eukaryota; kingdom Metazoa; phylum Chordata; class Mammalia; order Primates; family Atelidae; genus Alouatta; species Alouatta palliata. Next base: position 78,812 of record PVKV010006433.1, read on the forward strand.
TGAACTCAGTGTTTTTGATGGCTGCATAATACTCCATGGTGTATGTGTGCCATATTTTCCCTGTCCAGTCTATCATCGATGGGCATTTGGGTTGGTTCCAAGTCTTTGCTATTGTAAACTATGCTGTAATGAACATTCGTGTGCATGTGTTTTTAGAGCAGAACGATTTGTAATCCTTTGGATATATACCCAGTAATGGGATTGCTGAGTCAAATGGAATTTCTATTTCTAGGTCCTTGAGGAATCGCCACACTGTCTTCCACAATGGTTGAACTAATTTACACTCCCACCAGCAGTGTAAAAGTGTTCCTGCTTCTCCACATCTTCTCCAGCATCTGTTGTCTCCAGATTTTTTAATGATCGCCGTTCTAATTGGCGTGAGATGGTATCTCAATGTAGTTTTGATTTGCATTTCTCTAATGACCAGTGATGATGAGTATTTTTTCATATGTTTGTTGGCTTCATGTATGTCTTCTTTTGTAAAGTGTCTGTTCATATCCTTCACCCACTTTTGAATGGGCTTGTTTGTTTTTTTTCTTGTAAATCTGTTTTAGTTCTTTGTAGATTCTGGATATCAGCCCTCTGTCAGATGGGTAGACTGCAAAAATTTTTTCCCATTCTGTTGGTTGCCGATTCACTCTAATGATTGTTCCTTTTGCCATGCAGAAGTTGTGGAGTTTGATTAGGTCCCGTTTGTCTATTTTGGCTTTTGTTGCCAATGCTTTTGGTGTTTTGGTCATGAAGTCCTTGCCTACGCCTATGTCCTGAATAGTTTTGCCTAGATTTTCTTCTAAGGTTTTTATGGTGTTAGGTCTTATGTTTAAGTCTTTAATCCATCTGGAGTTAATTTTAGTGTAAGGTGTCAGGAAGGGGTCCAGTGTCTGCTTTCTGCACATAGCTAGCCAGTTTTCCCAACACCATTTATTAAATAGGGACTCCTTTCCCCATTGCTTGTTTTTGTCAGGTTTGTCAAAGATCGGATGGTTGTAGATGTGTTGCCTCAGAGGCCTCTGTTCTGTTCACCTTAAACTTCATATGGAACCAAAAGAGAGCCCGCATAGCTAAGTCAATTCTATACTCTTTAAGTTATTTAAAAATATACAATAAATTGTTGAGTGTAGTCACTCTTCTATGCTATAAAATACTAGGTATAATTCATTCTGTCTAACTGTATATATTTTTTTACCTATTGACCATCACCAATTTCCCCCTACTCCCCACTACTCTTCCCAATTTCTGGTAACCATCATTTTACTTTCTACTCCATAAGTTCAATTATTTCAATTTTTAGCCCCAGCAAATGAGTAAGAACTTAAGTTTGTCTTTCTGTGCCTGGCTTATTTCACTTAATGTGTTCCAGTTCTATCCATGTTGTTGAACATGACGGACTTCCTTTTTTTTATGGCTGAATAGTACTATCTTGTGTATATGTACTATATGTTCTTTATCCATTCATCTCTTGATAGACACTTATATTGCTTACAAATCTTGGTTATTTTCAATAATGTTACAATAAACATGGGAGTGTAGGTATCTCTTTAATATACCGTTTTATTTTGTTTTGCATATATACTTACCAGTGAGATTGCTGGATCATATGGTGGTTTTACTTGTAGTTTTCCAAGGAACCTCCAGACTGTTCTCCATAATGATGGTACTACTTTATATTTCCAGTCTTTTCTATCCCTGCCAGCATTTGTTATTGCCTATCTTCTGGATAAAAGCCATTTTAACTGGGATGAGATGATATCATATTGTAGTTTTGGTTTGCATTTCTCTGACGATCAATGATATTGAGCACCTTTTCATTTACTTCTTTGCCATTTGTATGTCCTCTTTTGAGGAATGTGTATTCAGATCTTTTGCTCATTTTTAATTTGGATTATTAGATTTTTTCCTGTTGAATTGCTTGAGCTTCTTATATATTATGGTTATTAATCTTTTTTCAGATGTATCATGTGCTAATATTTTTCCCTGTGGGTTGTCTCTTCACTTTTTTGATCATGAGTTGTCTCTTCACTTTGTTAATCATTTTATGATATATGTGTTGTCTCTTTACTTTGTTGATCATTTCCTTTGCTGTGAAGGAGATTTTTAACTTGATATGATTCCCTTTGTCCCTGTTTGCTTTGGTTTCCTGTGGTTGTGGGGTATGGCTCAATGAATCTTTGCCCAGATTCGTGTCTTAGAGCCTTTCCTCAATGTTTTCTTTTAGTAATTATGTAGTTTAAGGTCTCAGATTTCAGTCTTTAATCCATTTTGATTTGATTTTTGTATATGACAAAAAAGGAGTCCAGTTTTATTCTTTTTCATACAGATACTCAGTTTTCCTAACACCATTAATTGTAGAGACTGTCCTTTCCCTAATGTATTTTCTTGACTCTTTTGTCAAAAATGAGTTCACTGTTGATATATGGATTTACTTCTGGGTTCTCTATTCTGTTCCATTGGTCTGTGTGTCTGTTTTCATGCTAGCACCATGCTGTTTTGTTTATTATACTTCTATAGTATAACTAGAGGTAGTGTCCTTCCAGCTTTGTTCCTTTTGCTCAGGATAACTTTGGCTATTCTGAATCTTTTGTGGTTCCACATAAATTTTAACATACTTTTTTCTGTTTATGTGAAGAGAGTCATTGGTATTTTGATAGAAATTTCATTGAATCTGTAGATTGCTTAGGGTGTTATGAGCATTTTAACAATGTTTATTCTTCCAATCTATGAACATAAAATGTTTTAACATTTTTTGTATCATTTTAAATATCTTGTATCAATGTTTTATAGTTTTTATTGCAGTGATTTTTGTTAAGTTTATTGAGGTTTTATTTTATTTGTAGCTAATGTAAATGGGATTACTTTATTTCTTTTTCATGGTTGTCATATAGAAATACAATTTTTTTGTATTTTAATCTGATATTCCAAAACCTTACTGAATTTATTCTAAACAGTTTTTGATGGCATCATTAGGAGTTTCTAAATATAAATTATCATCTACAAACACAGATAATTTGACTTTTTCCTTTACAATTTAGATGGTATTTATTTCTTTCTATTGTCTGATGGCTCTCACTAGGACTTCCAGCATTATGTTGAGTAACAGTAGGGATAGTAGGCATCCTTATCTCATTCTAAATCTTAGATGCATGGCTTTTAGTTTTTATCTATTCAACAGGATAAATGACAGCTTTAGGTTTGTCATTTATGGCTTTTATTATGTTGAGCTATGTTCCAAGCCCAGTATTTTGAAGATTTTTTACCATAAAATAATGCTGAATTTTTAGCAAATGCCTTTTCAGCATTGATTAAGATGATCATATTGTTTTTATCCTTCATTCTGTTGATACGATGTATCACATTAATTGATTTGTGTATGTTGAATCATCCTTGTATCCCTGGGATAAATTGCACTTGGTCAAAGTGAATGATTTTTTTAAATAAAATTGTTTTCAATCACACTATTTTTAACACAACAAGATTTTACTTAAAAAAACAATACAAAGGTCTTTCAAGTGTAGGAATACTAAGACATTTTCAGGACTGAGGTTACAACAGATTCTACTAGTTTGCTGATATCTCATTCACTTATAAGGAGGTCAGTTTTGAAAGCAGCTATAACCTGCAAATAAATGTTTTTTTTTAAATAAAAATAAGAATGCTGTACACTTATGTAGCACTTTGCCTGTCAAAGTAGATTTGTTCCTATTTTGCATTGGTTAATGTGAGGTGCAGCAGATATTGTCACTGGCCTCTCAGAGAACAAAACAAACCTACACGTTCTGCACATGTATCCCAGAATGTAAAGTAAAATGAATGATGTTTTTAATGCGTTGTTAAATTCAGTTGCTAGTATTTTGTTGAGGAGTTTTGCGTCTATGTTTATCAGAGATATTGTCATATATTTTTCTTTTTTCAATGTGTCTTTGTCCTGTTTTGGGATCAGAATATTACTGGCCTTATAGAATGAGTAGTATTTCCAATGTGTCTGGAAATATTCCCTCCTCCTCTATATGTTGAAACGCTTTGAGTAGTATTTGTATTAGTTTCTCTCAAATGTTTGGTAGAATTCAGCAATAAAGACAGTGGAGCCTGAGTCTCTCTTGTTTCTTTTCCTTTGGTTTTTTGGGGGAGTACTGGGAGACTCTTTCTTATGACTTTGATCTTCTTACTTGCTATTAGTCTATTCAGGTTTTAGAAGTTTTCGTCATTTGATCATGGAAAGTTGTATGTGTTAGGAATTTACTTGTTTCCTCTAGCCTTTCCAATTTATTGGCATGTAGTTGCTCATAGCAGTCTATAATGATCCTTTGAATGTCTGTGGTATCAGTTGTAATATCCCCTTTTTCATCTGATTTTTAAAATTTCGATCTTCTCTCACTTTTTCTTAGTCTGGCTAAAGGTCTGTTGATTTTTTTTTTTTTTTAATCTTTTCAGAAAGCTATCTTTTCATTACGTTGATTTCTTTTTGTATTTCCCCTCATTTCAATTTCATTTATTTCTGGTCTGATCTGTATTATTTTGTTATTTATTCTACTGATTTTGAATTTGCTTTGCCCTTGTTTTCCTAGTTATTTAAGATGTGTCATTAGATTATTTAAAATTTCTATACTTTTTAAATGTAAACACTTACTTCTATAAACTTTCTTCTTAGCATTGCTTTCTCTGTATCCCGTCCGTTTTGGGATGTTTTATTTCCATTTTCGTTGGCTTCATAAACTTTTAAAATTTTCTTTTTAGTTTCTTCATTGGCCCACTGGTCATTCAGGAACATTTTATTTAATTTCCATGTGTTTTACAGTTTCCAAGTTTCCTCTTGTTATTGCCATTTAGTGTTATTCTGTTGTTCTCTGAGAAAATACTTGATATTATTTCATTTTCTTTTAATTTTGTGAGTTTTGTTTTGTGGCCTAACATATAGTCTATCCTTGAGAATGGTCCATGTGCTGAGGAAAAGAATGCATATTCTGCAGTTGTTGAATAAAATATTCTGTAAGTATCTATTAGATGCATTTGGTCTGTAGTGCAGATTAAGTCTTATATTTCTTTATTGATTTCCTGTCTGGATAATCTGTCCAATGCTGAAAGTTGGATGTTGAAGTCTCCAGCTATTATTTTATTGAGATCTATCTCTCTCTTTAGCTCTTAAAACATTCGTTTTATATCTCTATGTTCTCCAGTGTTAGGTGCATATATATTTAAAATAGTTATATCCACTTGCTAAATCGACCCCTTTATCATTATATAATGATTTTCTTTTTCTCTTTTTGTAGTTATTGTCTTAAAATCTATTTTATCTGATATAAATATAGCTACTCCTGCTCTTCTTTGAATTCCGTTGGCATGGAATATCTTTTGGCATCTCTTTTTTCAGTGTACATCCTTATAGGTGAAGTGTGTTTCTTGAAGGCAGTATATTGTTGGGTTTAGTTTTAATGCATTCAGCCACTCTATATTTCTTTTACTGGAGTGTTTAGTCTATTGCATTTAATGTTGTTAGTGATAAATAAGGACTTACTATTATCATTTTGTTATTTGTTTTCTAGTTGTCTTGGAGTCTTCTCTTCTTTCTGTCCTTTCTGTCTTACTTTTTGTTAAAATGTTTTTCTCTGGTGATATGTTTTCATTTTTTTGCTTTTTATTTTGTGTGTGTGTGTGTATATTTTAAGTTTTTTGATTGAGGTTACCATGAGGCTTCCAGAAAAACATAACCCATTACTTTAAACTGATGACAACTTAACTCTGATTGCAAAACCTAACAAGGTAAAAACTAATGAAAGCTCTACACTTTAACTTCATTCTTCTTGTTCTTTAACTTTTTGTTGTTTCTCTTTATATCTTATTATACTATCTATGTCTTTAAAAGTTGTTAGAGTTATATTTCAGATAGGTTTGTCTTTTAATCTTCCTACTCAAGATTACACCATAATTACAGTGTTATAATATTTTGTATTTGTCTGTGTACTTATTTCCAGTGAGCTTGTACTTTGAAATGATTTCTTATTGCTCATTAATGTCCTTTCCTTTCAGATTAAAAAACTTCATTTAGGACAGATCTGGTAGTAATGAAATCCCTCAGGTTTTGTTTGGCTGGGGAATTCTTTATTTCTCAATAATATTTGAAGGATATTTTTGCTGGATATACTATTCTCAGATAAAAGGTTTTGGTCTGTTCCCCCCAACACCCCAGGCGTTTTAGATATGCCATGCCACTCTCTCCTGGCCTGTAAGATCAAAACTTAAAAGTCTGCTGCCAGATGTACTTGGTGCTCCTTTGTATGTTGTTTCTTTTTTCTTGCTGCTTTTAGAAGCCTTTTTTATTTTTGTGATGTTTGGGAGTTTGCTTATTAAATCTCCTAAGTTAGTCTTATTTGGGTTAAATCTGCTTGCTGTTCTGTAACCTTGTTGTACTTAAATATTTACATCTTTCTGTAGGTTTGGAATGTTCTCTTTTATTATCTCTTTCAATGAACTTTCTACCCCCATCTCACTACCTTCTACTTAAGGCCAGTAACTTAGATTTTCTGTTTTCATGCCATTTTATAAATCTTGTAGTCATGATTGTTATTTTTATTATTTTGTTTTTGGTCTCCTCTGTCTTTGTATTTTCAAATAGCCTGTTCCAGCACACAAATTCTTTTTTCCCCTTCATTTATTCTGCTTTTGAGAGACTCTGATGCATTCTTCTGTTTGTCAGCTAACAATTATGTTCCAGAATTTTTGCTTCAGTATTTAATATTATTTTAATCACTTTTAAAATTCATCTGCTGGAATTCTGAATTTCTTCTCTGTAATATCTTGAATTTCATGAAGTTTCTTCAAAACATCTGTTTTGAATTATCTGAAAGGTCTCATATCTCTGTCACCCTGGGATTGCTCATAGGTGCCATATTTAGTTTGGTGAAGTTGTGTTTTCCTAGATGGTCTTAATGCTTTTGATGTTTGTCAATCTCTGGACATTGAAAAATTAGGTATTTATCCTAATCTTTGCAGTTGGAGCTTGCTTGTACCCATAATTCTTGATAATGGCTTTATAAGTATTTAAAGGGAATTGAATGTTGTGATCTAAGTCTTTGGTTGCTGTGTGCTTTAGGGGGCACCCCAAGACCAGTAACACTTTATGTCTTGCTGACTCACAAAGATGCCACCTTGGTGATCTTCAGTAAGATATAAGAGAATTTTCTGTATTACCAGGTAAAGTCTTGTTCTCTTCACTTACTTTCTCCCAAGCAAACAGGGTCTCTATTTCTCTCCGTACTGAGCTGCCTGAAGTTGGAGAAGGGGTGTCACAAGCCCTCCTGTGACTACCATTGCTGGGACTCTTCTGGGTCATACCTGAAGCTCGCACAGTACTGGGGCTTGTCCAAGCCCTGTGGTGATTACTGTCTGGCTACAGCTGATGTATATTCAATGCTTGAGGGCTCTTTAGTCAGAAGGTAGTGAATCCTGCCAGGCCTGTGTCTTTTATTTCAGGGTTTCAGATTCCCTTCTAGCCCTGAAATAAATGAGTCCAGAAATGTCATCTTGGAGCTACATCCTAGTATTGGGGTCTTTATGAATTAGCTTTGTGCTTTATTGTAGTATGGCTGAGCTGTTACCCAAGTTGCAAGACAAAGTTCTCTTTCTTTTCTCTTTCCTTTCCTCAAGCAGGGGGAATCGCTCCCAGAACTGTGAGCTGTGTTGCCAGAGTTTGGAAAGGGATGACACTCCCTTGGCTGCTCCAGCTTGTTTCTTACTGAGTTACATGCACCCCAAGTCCACTGGCTCCAAGACCTGCAAAGCACCAAGGCTGCCCAGGAATTACAGTCCTTGTGGTCTAGGCAGCCTTTCAAATTTATTTAGGATCTCAGAGCATTTTAACTCATGGTGGTGGTGCTAGCCATGGCTGAGGTTCCCACTCCTCGAATGTGCAATTTCCCTTTGGCTAGGGCTGGTCTAAATCCTTCCTCCTTGGAGGCTGGATGAATTCTGCCCTGCATTTCTTTCCCCTATGACAAGTCAGCACTGAGTTCCAATGCAAAGTCTCAAAATCAATGCACTCTCCCTCTCCTAAACATACAGATTCTCCTTCCAAGTGCCTTGAACTTAGAAGATGTTGGTAGTGGTGCTTGAAAGATCCTCCAAAGAAACCTGTCTGTAGGCTATATGTATTGTCATATTATTTCCTAAGAACTGAAGAAATAGACTGTCAAATAATTGTTCAAGCTCCAGGCCAAAAGCCTGACATGCAAGTATTATATTAATGGAATTTTAAATTAATTAATGCATTATACATTGATAATATATCTTTGATTAGATAATGAGAGAATATATGATTTTGCAAGACAATTGAATTTAGATTATGATAGCTGCAACAGCTCTAATAGAAACCGATACTCTCCATAATGGGGCAGGGGGGCAAGAACTGATCCCCTTCTCCTTATTTTCAATTAATTACATTTCAGCTCTGCACTAATTTATTTTAATATTACCTAGCTATCACTGGGTTGTGAATGAAACCTATGCTGCACATTTTTTTTTTTAAGTTTTTTTTTTTTTTTTTTTGAGTTTTTATGTTGAGACGGAGTCTTGCTCTGTCACCAAGTGGAGTGCAGCGGCACAATCTCAGCTTACTGCCATCTCCACCTCCCAGGTTCAAGTGATTCTCCTGCTTGAGCCTCCTGAGTAGCTGGGACTATAGTCACCCACTATGCCTGGCTAATTTTTGTATTTTTAGCAGAGATAGGGTTTCACCATGTTGGTCAGGCTGGTCTGAAAAACAAAAGTCTTACAATTCCACAACAAAAGTTGGTTGCATTTTGTTTTATAAACCACCAACCTTATGTTACTTTAGGAAAGCTCTACAGGTCGGCTTTATTTCTGGGGAACTACGTCATAGTATATTTATTGATGTTTTCTTTTCCATTCCTCCTCCTCTTTCTCTTGCTTGCAGTATAATTAAAGATTAGATTTTTTTTTTTACTCTACAAAAAGTGGGTGGAAGTAGTCAAACCTAGTGTTCAAAATATTATAATTATTCATTTTTCTATCTTCTTGAAAATTCGACCTTATTTATTTATTTTTTTGTAAAAGTCGCTAACGAAACTACTAAAAATCTTGTTAAGGAAACCTGAATTTTCTGAGTACTTTCTTGCCCATACCTGAGCATTGATTGCTAAGAAAAAGGAAAATTATTTTCCTTGAGTCTAAAGTGGATATTGTTGATTTGATTTAATTATTTAATTCATCATGCAGTTACTTACACATTGTTTGTAGTAAGCTGGTAAAGTACAGATGAGATATGGATCCTACCTTGGGATTTAATGGAACAGAGGAACAGAACAGCAAGGCTGTGTGCTGAGTCACAGAATAACCTTACCACCTGCTGCCAATGCCTTAGTCCAAGCTGTCCTGACTCCTCACTTGTATTATTCTAACTGTTCTTGCTTCTTCTCCTGGATTCTCAATACAGCAACCAGAGTAAAGCTTCTAAATTAGGCCAATCATGTTATTTAGCTGCTTAGAGGTCTCTGGTTTATTATCTTTGACCTCTTGCAAGAATATAAGCTCCATTAGAATACAGAATTTGATGTGATTGGTCATTACTACATCTCCAGTCCTTGGGAGAGAGAATTCTTGATGTATAGGAACTATTTCTTCATATTTTTTGAATTAATAATATTCTGTAAGCATGATGTCTCAAAGATAGAAATTTGAGCACCTTCTATCAGCCTTCAGAAGGTGATTGGAAATGTGGAAGGAGGCAGATCAGCCACTCAGTGAAGCACAGCAAGTCAGCTTCAGCTTTGGGCTTTTTTTTTTTTTGAGACGGAGTCTCAGTCTGCTGTCCAGGCTGGAGTGCAACTACACTTCCAGTGTTCAAGCACTTCACTGCCTCAGCCTCCCGAGTAACTGGGATTACAGGTGCCTGCCACTATGCCTGGCTGATTATTGTATTTTTACTAGAGACAGGGTTTTACCACCTTGGCCATGTTCGTCTTGGACTTCTGACCTCGTGATCCACCTGTCTCAGTCTCTCAAAGTGCTGAGATTACAGGCATGATCTACCATACCCAGTCAGCTTCAGCCTTCTAAAGAAATGTCCAAAATGTATGCCAACTGGAGACATTAAGACACATGACATCTACATGATGAGTGGTTTATCAGTGAGAGCATTGGCAAGGCACAGAATTTACCCCATATGGTTCAAATGAAGATGATTCTATGAAGGAACTGCATGTGATGCATGATCAGGGTTAAAGAAGCCGAAGCAGGAGGAAAACATTAATACCTACTAGGGCTGAAGGAACAGAGAGAAAATAGTATGTTGTGCCCAGTGAGATGTGGAACTGTAGGCCAGGTGCAGTGGCTCACACTTGTAATCCTAGCACTTTGGGAGTCTGAGGCGGGTGAAACACTTGAAATCAGGAATTCGAGACCAGCCTGGCTGATATGGTGATATCCCATATCTACTAAAAATACAAAAATTAGCCAGATGTTGTAGCACATGCCGGTAATCTCAGCCACTTGGGAGGCTGAGGCAGGAGGATTGCTTGAACCCAGGAAACAGAGGTTGCAGTGAGTTGAGATCATGCCACTGTACTCCAGCCTGGGTGACAAAGCAAGACTCAGTCTCAAAAAAAAAAAGTAAGAAAGAAGAGGACAAAAAGAGATATGAAACTGTAAAAGAGGGGCCAACTAGTAGGAATTTTCGTCAGAGAGGGATACACTTTCTACCACAGGTGCAACTCTGAGACAGGGGAGGAGAAGGAAATATCTTGAATTCCCTCTTCTACATTGACCTCCCCTATTGCCTTCCATTAACCCAGCTGGAAGCCAGGCAGGAAAGGATCTCAACTGCTGCCCTCTTCAGGAGTTGGCCTTCTTGAGCTCAGAGCAAGACAGAGAAAGTAGAGAGACTGGATATTGAGGGGGTGAGAATAGAGAGGTACAGGAGATATAACCATGGGATATAATCATGCCTCTGATTTTCTCACTGATTCGACCACACCTAGAGCAGTGTGCTCGATCTGGGCATTACCTTCTAGCATGGTCGTTGACAAACCGTCCTGTTTAATACAAATGATTATGGACAGATATTGCAGGAACTGGGGTTATTAAGCTTGACAGTAGATGATTTAAGGATTATGCATAACTGGCTACATAATTTGCAAGGTCCACTGCAAAATAAAAATGAAGGGGGGCATTTGTTCAAAAGTTATTAAGTATATTAAGATAGCAATAGGGGAGGACTGAATCAGGCATATTGGTACTCAAAGTCGCAATCCCTATTTCTATGTCCACATATGTAGACTTGGGAACATGTCAGCTTCCATCAGGCATTTAAAGAACTGGCATGAGGACAACAGATCAACAGGTAAAGATTAATCTGTGTCTTAAGACAGTTAAACTCACATCCAAGGAAGATAATTTTGTCAAGTGCTTTTGTTTGTTTGTTTGTTTTAAAATAAGTTCAGCTGTTTCATAATAGAATATACTTTCTATAACTGGAATTGCCCATGCCTAAATTAGCTACAATCTGTAAGAGATACTACAGAAAGATTGAATGTTAGGCAAAATGTTGGACAAAATGACCATTATGGATGCTTTCAACTCTAAACACTGATAAATCTATCATTTTTTTTAAATGATGGACTGAAATATTATTCTTCATTATAGACAGATTAGCCTGACCCACCCCAACACACACACATGTATGCATACACATAAAGTATATAACGATCTCCATGGCAAAAATGTGACAATGCACAGAGATAGAGAGGAAATTAAATGCGTAGAGGACACATGCAAGCCTTTACCTGTACACTTTAGAAAATCAAGACCAAATCATAACCTTGTCTTCTAGTCTAGCGTTATTTCCACAGAATCTGAGAGAATAAAGTTCCTTAGGATGTCAGCCCTTTTAAGAAAGTAACAAACATGATTTGTTTGATGGGAATACATTTAGAAATGTTGCGTTATCATTATTTTAGTTATACCAAAGTAGGTATATTTTTAAAATGTATTATCTTGATGCAAAATACCTATTGAATAATGACATTGTGACTCGTACTTCACAATCTCAACTTTTGAATGCTCTACCTTTCACTTGCTTCTGTTGGGAAAGTTATTTAGATACATGTTTCTCTGAACTTCACCAATACTTACAATCTTGTGTAATACTTATTTGTGACAGCTCATCAACACAGCAACTGGTTAAATTCTGTTATTTTTACTGGTTGTATATTAAAGAAAAAAAGTAAGTTCATACTTGGGTAGCAAAAAATTGTTAATGCCTAGTTCATATTTGTAGGTTCCCCACCACCGTTTCCCATAGAGGAACATTTTCTTCTTCCCAAATAAAATTGTGCACAGATGCTAAATGCATAAGGGAAATAAAAGTAAAATCACGGTGTTTAAAGTAAGCACAGTGAGCACACAGCCCTTCTAATTTACTTCCCCCTCACCTCCAATTTTAGCTTCTGAGCAACACAATGTGTAAACCAGTGATCTAGTTCAACTTCCTCAATTTACCAGTAAGGAAACAGAGCCTGTAGAGGTTTAGTGGCTTATTCAGAGTCGAATAGCTTATTAGAAGTAGAGCCAGGATAAAAATAAAGTCTGTGACCGCCCCCAGTGCTGTTCTCTATACACTATGCTACCTGGGTGGTACACGAATTTAATACTTACGCTACCCATCATGTGGATAGAAAAGTTTAGAGTATTCCAACAATGAGGGAAAGTGTCACTTTTGAATACAAAAAATCTATATACTTTCTCATTTTTTTGTTTTAATGTCACATAGCTTATTTAATTATTCATTTTTTCATAGGAAATGAACAGGAAACACAGGATAGATGAATAAATAGAAAATGATAAAGATACAGACACCAGACAAGCCAGGCAATTACAGTTCTGTGTAGGCGAAAGACTTGTTAAAAATGGATCTGTTCTCTTATGACTGCCCAGAGATTCCAGTCAGTTATCCTTATGCCTGGAGCAGAGCTTTACATATAGTGGGGACTAGTCTCTTTTTATTGTTTTTAGAGGCCCTATGGGTAAATATTTAATCTCTTTCATCTTTTGGGAACACATGAGTTGCATGGAAAATCAAGAAGTGACTAGGAAAAAATATGTTCTTATTTATAAAGGAATATTTATTTTTCCCAAACATGACTGGATGCATTCACTTGTTATTTTAGGGCATTTCGATGAAAGATTTAAACCTTAAAATTCAGGAGAACTTTGAATTTATGTTTTTGTTTCCATTCTCTAGCTACAGGAAAGAGATAGAGACCAGTAATTTGAAAATATTTCTTGAATTTCAGATTACACGAGATTTTAGGACTTTAACTCAAACAAAAAAATGTTGTTTTTTAAGTACTGAACCCATTTATATGGTTATATATTGATGTGAATTGATATTTCAACTACTGTATTCTTGCTTGAAATATGTTTAAATATCTTTGATGGTTTATCACGTTCTTGCTTAAAACTGCTGCTGATTCAAACCATATAGGTTATATCACTTTGTCTAACCGTTCGACAATTTTAGACATATATATTATCTAAACATACATGTTTGAGAATTGTTCAAGTTTTTGTCTAATTCACTCCCTCTTCACAGTCTCAGCTAAAGAAAAAAAGCCAATCAAAACTACACCCACCACAATGTAAAATGATGTAACTGCTGTGGAAGCAGTTTGATTGTTCCATAAAAAGTTAGATGGAGAATTAACATATGAAACAAAAATTCTACTCTTGGGTATATACCCCAAAGTATTGAGAACCGAAACTCAAACAACTACTTGTATATCAATGTTCATAAAACAGGATGACATTGCCTGTGATAGCCAGATAAACTCAGTGGTCATCAATAGATAAATATATGAACAAAATGTCATCCTGTATATTCATACAATATCATACTTAGCCTTAAGAAAGAATGAAGTCTTATACATCCACAACATGGATAAACCTTGAAAACACTAGACTTAAATAAGTAAAGTAGACACAAGAAGACAAATACTATTATGATTTCAATTCTGTGAAATGTCTGGAATAGATATATTGATAGAGACAGAAAGTAAAGACTGCCAGGGTCTGGGGAAGGCAGAACTGGGGAGTGATTGCTTAATGGGGATGGAGTTTCAATCTGAGGTGAAGTGATTTGGAAATAGATAGTGTGGATAGTTACATAACATTGCAAATATATATAATGCTACTGAATATTACCCTTAAAATGGTTAAGATGGAAATTTGATTATATATATTTTACCACAGTTTAAAAAAATGTGTATACTCATAATCTAGAAGAAAAACTCAAATAGCAGGAAAAGTCTTATTTGTCCTCAAAATGACTGTTATTGCAGTAGATGGGCTTCATGCTCCAGAGTTTTAGGTGCAAATATTAGATGAGAATGAATTTGTTGTTATTGTGCTCTTCATTCGTGCTAGACACTCCTGTGGTGACTGGGGTTACAGAAGTGAGTAAGAAAGGCATACCCTATGTATCTTGAAGATACCAGTCAGGATGGCCAAGAAACAACAAGCAAATATAGAAAGAATCAAATGTAAGTTGCAGGTGCCATCATGGAAACAAGCAAGAAATGAAAATAGAAAGTAAGAGTGTCTGTGTGTGTGTGTGTGTACTTGTGAGGATGAAGAGGTTGGGAACATCTTGCTTTATGAAAAAGAAGATTGTGATTCAGAGTAAAGATTTAAAAAACAGACTAGACAAAAATTCAGATTAGGGATGGCAGAGCACTCTGGCCACTCATTTACCTGGCAGTAGAAAGCAGAAAAGAAAGAATCATGAACAGGTCTGGAGACACTTTTTACCTCACACACCAGCTACTTTGAGGGAGGAAGTAGATGAGCAAGGACAGGATGCCAATTTTGCTAATATATTACATGTAAGGTGAATTTTAGATTGCTATTAAATGTTGTTTGGCTAGAGAAATCCAGGATTAATAGAACCATGCTTTATAAATCATTTATTTCCCATAAGGCTTCCAAGGAAATAATGTACTGAAGGAACAAGGACAAATGAGAAATGAAAGTTCCACTTTAATTTTAGTTGGGCTAGTGCCTATAACTGCCATTGAAACTTTCTGAAAAATCTGGATTGATGTACAGTATATAAAGTTGGACTCAATGTCTCTAAGAAAGGACTTCAGCTTCAAATTCCAAGTCTTACCACTAACAGGCTGCCAAGTTCAAAGTGATTCGAGTTTCTGACCATCAAAGTACTAATATAAGCCAACTAAGAATGCTAGATTACTGGGTTTCCTTGCAATGTGGAGAGAAGGGGGCGCCATATGCATATAGGTAAACTCACACTTTGTAACTGTGACTTATTTGCTGGGCATTCTGAAATCTGAACAGTTTAATATCTGCTCTTGGTGAAGTTTAAGGTTGAACTGAGATATTAAGAGGATTTTTCACAGGTAAATAATAAGGGAATAATATGCATGCCAGTCAGAGAGGGAATATAACCAAAAAATTGAAGACCATATTCCAATAATACCTAGAAAATGAGGTACTTTGTTAAAATAAGGTATAATAGGATAAGAAGCTGAAAACACAACTTAAGGCCATACTACTTTTGAAAAACAGGCAAAAAAAATTAGCCTCTTATTTTTATGCTTTGAGCCATCATTTTTAAGCTTTTGGAAAGACAGTTACCTAATCTGAGTTTAGGAAGATATATTCTGGGGGCTATATGGAAAAGATGGGGTGCAGAGGAAAGAGACTTCTAGCAGGGATGGTAGTAACAATGCAGTCACTACTTACTAAACCTAAGATGATAATTTTTGTTCATAATACTAGAAAAGAGACTAACAAGTTTTTTCTTGTTATGTAAGAAAACATGATGAATCATGACCATTATTTTCAAAATCTACCATGCAATCATAGACTTTTCAGGTCTAATACCTACTATGACAGTTCCTAGGTAGAAAAGAGGGAAGAGCAGGTTTGCAAGATAGTGTTCAGAAATGTTTTCATAGCACATATAATTTTCTCAAATATGGAAAACGTGTTTGTACTGAGTGTTAAAAATTGGACAAGTATAGATAAGAAATACTGCCTCATATTTTCCCTCATTTTAACTATAGTTAATATTTTAGGGCATATTCCCCTGTTTCCTGTGGAACTCTTTTATAACTACTTTCACCAGTATTGGCTTGTTCTGCATTTAGTCTGCTCAGATAGAACTTTTTCTAATCATGGTGGGATTACACGCAAATTATATGAATTACATACAACAGAGAGAGAGATTACTTTTAAAGCTTCCATTTGTTAGCATCACCACTGCCAAATTTTCTGCTATGAGATTCTATGAATATGTATATGTGAATAAACAGTTTTATTTAAATCTTTAATAATTACCTGAATTACTAGTTTTCATATTAAAACACTGAGACAGAGAAATTAAATGACATGACCAGCTAGTAAATGACAAACCTGGGATCTAACCCTGCTTGATTCCAAAGCTCTGGTCTTCACGATTAAGTTATTCTGCTCTTCCACCTTGTAAATGATAAAACCATATACAAACTTTCCATGTAATTAAAATAATTTCTAATATACACATGAGTAAGTACAGCTGCAGAGAAATTATGACATTTTAAAGTCCTACAAATATTTAGTTAGAAGATAGAGCACTTAGAAGCCTTCTAAAGTCTTGTGTTTTAATAAAATAGCATTTTGTTCTAGTTTCACCATTCTCTCTCTCTTAGTCTTATTCTCTCAGTTTCTATGTCCAGGTATGACACCACTAGCAGGTTTGGAAAGAGTGGGGCATGGAAGGCCAGAGGAGGAGGATCCTGTGGTCCCTTAGTGGGGTGCTAGAGCATGACCAGCTAAGGTCTCCTAGCTGTTGGCAGGCTTTCAGGCAAACTCATTGATGACCACTTCTAGCTAACATCCATAGGGCTGACATTACATTCCAGACAAGCCTCTAGGCACTTGACATGTAGTCATTTAATTTTCATAACCATCCCCATATACAGATGAGGACATGTGGCCCAGAAAAGCCAAATAACCTATTTAAGTTCTTACTGCAGAAAAATAGAATACCTAGAAATTGAACTTGGGCATCTGCCTCCATGCCGGCAATCTTCACCTGTTAGCCAAACTGCCTCAAATCCTCAAAGTAACTCTTTTTAACTGCTTAGAATAGCTAGGCAAAATGTAACCTGTTACTAGCAGTACTAGATGTTCAAACTAGTAATTATTTAGTATTTAAAAAATTAAAAATAGTAACTGATTATCTCCCTAATTAGGCTTTTCTGGCATGGATTCCTTATTGCTTTAAAATGTGGCATTATGTTTTAAACCATATAATGGCTTAATCTGTGGAGTTTCCATTATTTACTCAATTTTTAGCAGAGGAATATGGCTTTTAGTAAGATTAAGTGACTTGCACAAGATCACATAGCTCTTATTTACTAAAACTCAAAATTTATGTCATATCTTCCAACTCAAATTTGAGTGCTATATTCATTATACAATAATTGAGGTTATTTCTGACACAGAAAATTCCCTACATTTTGGCATATATGTGTTTTCCAAAAACTTACCAACATCTGCTTATCATAGAAATATAAGTTTTCTCCTGTCTAGAAAGTAAGATAGAAATGAAACAAATGAGAACAGATAAAAATAATGCAGGAATTTTGAACTTTTTTTCACCCAGATGAAGTAATTACTTGTATAATGCTACAAATATCTAAGTAAACCATCTAGTAAGATAATCTCTTGAAAATAATTCTCAGATTTATGTATAAATGTCCTCAAAATTTTGAAAGAGCTAATAAAGTAATAATGTATGTCTTACATCCTAGAAAAATCAATCACTTAAGAAATACTCTTGTTTTACCTGCCCTCTCTTATGAGTGTTTCATCAAAATATACCAATATGAATGCTGAAAATTCCCCAATGACAGAAACAAGAGTGCTGAGATTGATAAGCCAGTAACCATAAATGCTTTTGATATTCTTATCAATGCATACCAGTAGTTTTATCTGCCTAAGAGAGACACTGTAAAATTAATTTGTGTTTACAAAACAGAAAGGGACCAATATAACTCAACTTTCTCTTCTGTTACACACTAAGTAAATTTAAGAGTACTTAAATAAATTTGAATATAATTTAAAAGTCCTTAACAGTTTTTAGATCTTGCCTTTTATTTGCTCTGTTTTCCCCTTGTTTCATTCTCTGAAACAATTAAAGTATAGTAAGATTTGAATGTAGAGAATATATGTTTCTCCTTTTGGCCCCCACCACTGCCCCCTGCCTTGTCACACTCCAGGATTAATGTTCTTTAGAAATAGAGATTCTATTTTGTTCATTTGCTCATCTCAGTGTCTGGCATTTAGTAGGTGACTCAAAAATGCCTTTTGAAATGAGCTTTGCAGAGAGACTGAGAGAGACTCAAAGTCAGGTGTCACTAAGATCATCCCCCAGGTGAACCAATTCAATAAGAGGTCTCACCCCTTTTAATAATGTAACCTTGGCCGGGCATGGTGGCTCACACCTGTAATCCCACCAACACTTTGGCAGGCTGAAGCAGACAGATCACTTGAGGTCAGGAATTCCAGACCAGTCTAACCAACCTGGCAAAATCCCGTCTCTACTAAAAATACAAAACAGCCAGCCGTGGTCGTGGGCACCTGTAATTCCAGCTACTTGGGAGGCTGACAGGAGAATTGCTTGAACTAGGGCGGCAAAGGTTGCAGTGAGCTGAGATGGCACCACTACACTCCAGACTGGGTGACAGAGCACAAAATCAATAAATGAATAAATGAATGAATTAATAAATAATAAACAAATACATAAATAAAATAAAGTAACCTCTTTTTCATGTGGGCCTATCTTTTGCTCTTTGGCAGGCTCCTGCTTTCAGACCCCACATCAATATGGCCTTATTGTTGGGAACATGTACCCAGAGATGGTTAATTTCCACATTCCTTCCTACCTCATAATCATCTCTCCAGTGAGAGTGACTTATCTGCAAGGGTAATATTCTTTATTCACAAAATTTCTGAAAGATCAACACATGCATTATATTGACACAATTGGACTGAATCTTCTGATTGGATGAAGATGTATGACACACTCATGCCTCAAATTCACAATTCAGCAGCATAATTGTATACCAATAAGAAATAACACAATTTTTGACTACATAATAAGAGCTTCTGTTTATGAGATCTTTTATATTAACATAATAATTTTAGATGTTTCACAAATAATGTAGCCTGATCGTTCTCCTTTCCAATACACATTTATCCAATAAATACCTCTGCAGTGAATTGAACAGTAACCCCTACAATGTTAAGTCCACATCCTAACTCTGTAAACCTGTAAATACGGCCTTATTTGAAAGCAATATATATATACAATATGTGCATATATTCCAGAGATAAAATGCATTGTGTGTATATGCATGTACATATATGGTGGAATCCCACACCTATGGTTCACAGACTCCTAGGATTCCACTGAAGAAGAAAGGGGAGTATACAAGCTAAAGCTATTTACAGTATTTAAGAGAAACCACGGGATAGCATATATTAATTGCAATAACATAGTACAGGTTGTTGGAAATCATAAGTTCACTTGCCCTTAGGTGGAATGGTGACTCTAGGAGAGGATGGCATTGATTTGCTCTCACCAATTGGAAGATAAGATTGAGATTACTTATGGCTTTGAAAAAATATGGTGGCAAAAATTAATTATAAATAAATTATCTTTAGTTGAGAAAATTCTTTTAAAGTATGAGCTCCTGAAAGAAAATAAAATAAATAGTCAAAGGAACCCTAGTCACTGAAAGCTTGGCAAGTGAAGCCATATGTGTATACTACACACAATTGTGCATAAATCACAATGCCTGTGTCTTAATTTTATCTTTTGTGAGATCAGTCTAGTTTTACTTGTGAACACTTCATTGGTCAGCTCTCTGCTCTTCCCTGAAATTTTTAATGCATCCTCTTCATCAGTTGGCTACTATACCCTTAATTATCTGAATCTACCTCAAGCCGCTTTAATCATTTATTTCATTCTCAATGAAAGCATCTTCAATTCATTTCATAATACTATTCCAAACCCTGAAATTCCTTCCATCTCACTCAGCATGAAATCTATAGTATTTACTTGGCCAACAATCCCTAAAAAGCTGTCACACTTCTTTTTTATAAATATATGGATTGCAAGTATGATTTTGTTATATCCCTAAATTGCACAGTGGTGATGTCAAAGCTTTTAGGGTATTTATCACCCAAATAATGTACATTGTACCCATTAAGTAATTGCTCATAATCCATGCTCTTTCCACCTGCTCAACCTTCCAAATTTCTATTGCCCATCATTGCACACTCTACATCCATGTTAACATGTTATTTTAGCTCCCACTTATAAGTGAAAATGTTGTGTTTATATTTCTGTGTCTGATATGTTTTACTTAAGATAATAGCCTCTTGTTCCATCCTCATTGCTTCAAAAAAACATGATTTTGTTCTTTTTAATGGCTGAATTGTATTCCATTGTGTATATACGCCAAATTGTATTTATCCATCCATCTCTTGATTAACACTTAGTTTGATTCCACATCCTTTCTATTGTGAATAACGCTGCAGTATACATATATGAGCAGGCTCCTTTCTGATATAATGATTTATTTTCCTTTGGGCAGATAGCCAGTAGTGGGATTGCTAAATCAACTGGTAATTCTATTTTTAGTTCTTTTGGCAATCTCCATACTTTTTTCCATAGAGGTTGTACTAGATTACAAGTTTATCACACTTTGATGCTCACTCTCTTCTAATATTCTCCCTCTAAACTCCCTCCCGTTTCTCCTCTTCTACCAAATCAGCCCTGTCTCTTGTTTTTCTTTGATAACAGAAATCCTCTAGCCTCAGGACCTTTGCATTTGCTTCCCCACCTCACTCTGAACAACGCAGAGAGTTACAGATGTATCCCTGTTTTCCCTCAGGTGCATGAATAAATATTACCGTAAAGAGGAGTCTGTCTCTGGCTGCCTTATCTAAAATAACACTTCCCTTGCTGCTGCTTGTCCTCTTACTCTGCTTTTCTTTTCTTTTACTTTTTTTTAATTTCTCTGTTGCCCAGGCTGGAGTGCAGTGGTGCAATCTCAGCTCACTGCAACCTCTGCCTCCTGGGTTCAAGCAATTCTCCTGCCTCAGCCTCCAAGTATCTGGGATTACAGGTGCCTGCCACCATGCCTGGCAAATTTTTGTATTTTTAGTAGATACAGGATTTCCCCATGTTGGCCAAGCTGGTCTCAAAGTTCAGACCTCATGATCTGCCCGGCTCACTTCGCCTGGCCACTCTGCTTTATTTTCATGCATATTTGTTTATTTTTTGTTTGATGTCTTTCTCCCTTTAAGAGAATGTAACTTCTAAAAAAACCAGGGAGCAACTGTGGTGTGCTCTCTGCTACTCTCCCAGGTCTTAGAAATGGGTCTGGCACCAATAAATATTTTCTGAAGGAATAATTACGTTCATTTACTTCCTCTTCATTTAACATTTGAGCACCTAATAATAACAATAACGGTTTTTGAATAATCAGTATGTGCTGGATAACATGCCAAGTGCTTTACATGGATCACTTCCACTTAATCCTCACAAAAGCCTTTTGAAGTGAGTTGTTTGATCTTCTCTTCACAGATAGTATGTAAGTCTGGGGAAAATTTTAAAATGTTCCCAAGGCCACATGGCTACTAAGTATCAAAGATAAGATTTAAATCTAGACATCCTAAACAGATCCCAAGTTCTTCCACCCTAAGTTATACTGGCATTCTACAAGGTTCAAGAGATAAACTCGTTAAAAAAAAAATGAAACAAACAAAAAAACGCTTTTCTCTGCCCTTAGGCAGTCTGCAGCCTAAGCCAGAAAGAGAAAAGCAGCATATAACCAATGGAATGATTTAAGATGAGGGGCATTTTGGAACGTTCTCAGAGGATCATCTAAATAATGAAGGATAAGGAGAATTTAGCCATGCAAAGAAACGTGGAAAAGGATGGGCACCACTCTGAGAAATGGGAACTCCTTATATAATTCCAGAGTTATGGAAAAACCTGACTCAATTATGGAATTTATTTTGGCTGTTTGGCTAAGAGGTGGGAGAACAAAATTGAAGCATTTGGCTTTTTAGCCCTAAGCTTGAGATGCATTCAGAGGAGGGAGCTTCAAAAATGTTAAGTAATTAAAAATAAACAACTCAGAAGAAATGAAAAGAAAATATCAGAGGCTATGAGAAGATTTTTGTTGAGAGCAGTCAAGCAAATGATCACTTTTCAAAGGACAAGGAGTAGATGGGCCTCCCTTCTAAACTAAGGAATATTGCTGAAAAGTTAATGTGAAGACTTGGTGGCAAAATTCCCTGGCATTTTCAGAGCTCATTCACAATAATGCATAAACATGAAGGGGCATAGCCTTGGTTTTTAATTTCCCTGGTTCTGTTAAGTTCGTCACAGCAATTAGGGGAACATTCCAAGATGCTTCTGAGATCAAAGAACATGAAGGCTGGAAACGATCTCAGGAAATGTCTAAGAGATTAGAGTCAGAAAGAACTAGGTTGGAATTCTACCTCTGGTGCTTCCTAACTTTGGAATTGTATGTAGCTTACAATTATCTCAGATTTCTCTAATATAAAAAGAGAAAGAAAGATATCCACTTTATAGAATTGTTGTGAGAACCAAGTAAATTAATGCATGTAAAGAGATACAACATCAAAGTCAATCAATACATAGTAGCTATGATTTTATTATTATTATCCAGCCCCAGCCATTTTTTTTCTATTGACAAGGAAACCAACATACCAGAAAATGACTTGACTAAGTTCACACATGGATCTCGTAAGTTGTGCAGTCCATCAGCCTACCTCTAGGGCTCTCGCTGTCTCCATCACCACCAAACAGTATATTTAGATTCCATTAGAGATCTTATACCTGGGCTAAAAATTCTATCTTATGTGTAGCCTCAGTTTAGCATCCCCACAAAATAGTGGACTGCTTCAACTTCAACAAGATTTACAGAGATCACTTCAAATATGGGATCGAAGTTGTGGTTGGCAGTACTAGGAATAACTCTAAAGTAACAGAGCCTGTGTTTCATAACATGGTTTTAACAGCATCAGTTTCCCAGAAAACCATCCCAAACATGACTGGGCTAAATGGCTTTTCTCTGTGCTGCTAGACAGATGCTTACCTCTATCTTAGTATTTATTCCATATCTACTGGAATTATCCATTTAGTGGTCTTTTTTATAATGTAAAAATAGAAATGAAGTTTTAGACATCTATGTACTCTTGTTCATAGTACAATGTCTAATATACAGTAGATCTCTAAAATTCAATAGAATTGAATATTTATTTTATTAAAATTAATATGAGTTCCATACAGATAGTCATTGTTATGTTTTAATAGCATCAGTATAATCACGACTGTACAGATTTAGATACTCAAAATGATTATTTTAATCAGCATGCTTTTGGGTATATGATATTTTCAGTTTCAGTTAAAAATTCACATAGATTCTTTGCTATTGTATCTGTTAAAATAGTCATCCACTTTACGTATTTATATGTAAGCAGTGGTGTGTCTCAGTTTGTCACACTGACTTGAAAGAACCAGTTGTGTCCACCTCTTCCCAAATCCACGTTCAGTGATTTCACATTGGTGGCTTGAAATCAGTCATGGTAGGAGTGCTTATGCCATGGAAATCAACTAATGTCAGAAAGCAAGGATTTTTTCTTCCTATACGTTTACCAGTACATCTGAATACTATCCATCGAATCTGTGTAGTTCTGCATTTACGGTTTTTATCCATCTAAGGTAGAAGCTACATCTAATTTTATGTCTCTGCTTCATTCTTTATGGCACCTGGGTACCCATAAATAATTACCAGCAGAGTCATTTATATATTTAGCAGACGCTCATAAAATAAATAATTAATTAACATGAGACAGTCTCTGTATCTAACTTGTTATTCCTAATATAGCTTTTAAATCTTCCATCTTCTTAAATGGAAGTTTGGAGGATCAGCTTTGTGAGTGGATCTAACAAATTTCAGGGGACTGAACAAAAATATATCTGCAGAACTAGAAAGCAATGTATTACCAAAATGGCATATAAATTTAATCAGCTGACAAAACTTTTGTACTGCTTTATTTAAGCAAAAACGTGGAATTAAGGCAGTTATTCAGATTTTTCTGGAAACATGTAAGGCTGAGATTATTTTATACACATAAGTGAGGGGTGGGCTTGTTCACACTAAACTTTACATTCTTTTCCAGGATAATACAAGATTATTTCAGGCCATTCCAGTATTATAAATAATGGGTTCAGGCCCCTAAATGGAGCTTAAATTTCAAACTGCATGTTATTATTATAAAGCAATCTTTGGTGATAAATCAGTCCATTTCCTCTGTAGTTACTTAAAGGTAGAAATATTCAAGAATATGGAGGTATTTCAAAATTACTGTTCTCTGTTCGTTTCCTCATAAATAATTAGTAAATCCACTAATTATTTTATTTCTAAACTATCCACTTCCTAATCATTCACTATTTTTTCTTCCAAATATATTCCAAATATAGTAAATGGGCAAGAAATAAATTTTATTGCTAAATTAAAGTAAAATAATTATATTTCTGTCCTATCTCAGGGTATATGAGACAAAATTTAACTGAGATTGATGAATGTCTGAATTTCAGCTAGTGTATTTACTGATGAGACTTCTCTCTATACCCTCTTCCTGACAGAATGCTGATGTTGCTCAAGATGAAATAACCTAAGAGAGCAATAAATTATTTTGGCATATATTCTGAAAGAAAGCTCCTGGGAAACTGCTGTAGATGTCGTAAAGATTTTAAAAATCTAAGTTTGCAAAGTAGCGAAAACAAATCTAAAGATCACAATCAGATAACTAGGAAACTGACAAGTAACAATAATGAGAATGTACACAAACATGTAACAAAAGCAAAATACATTTATCTCTTTGATTACTTCAAATACAACCTAAACTCTGACCCATTAAGATAAATTCAGGTATAAAGGGCATTTTTGGTAAGCTCTAGGCATGCTCATTCATCCATTATTCCATTCATCTCTATTTGATAAGTTAATTGTTAATGAGTAAACTAAGTTATGTATCAATCTAAAAATTACTGCAACAGTTTCTAATATCAAAATGTTAGCAAGCCAGATTGATAAATGGATATATAGTTCAAATATAATGTAACAAATGGAAAGAAAAATACCTTATGTTTTGTGTGAACACCAAATATACATAAATACCCAGGAGAAAAGGGAAAGTTTTATACACACACACATACACAAACGTGCGTGTTTGTGTGTGTGTTTGTGTATACATATGACATATATGACTGGGTAAGAGGGTACCCATATATATATTTGAGTACCCATGATGTAGCAGCTGCTATATTTGTTGGTTTTCCATAGCTTATTTCATAGTCTACTTTTTAAAATTTTTCAATTACAGTCAGTATTATTTGCATTTTACAGATAAAGAAACTGAAGTTTTGGGAAATTAAGCAAACTGGTGTTTTGGTTGATTTATGTTTCCACTCCCAAAAAAGATATGTGAAAGTCCCAGTGCCCTCTACCCCTGAATGTGACCTTATTTTTAATAGGGCCATTACAGAGTCAATCAAGTTAAACATAGGTTATTAGTTATTCTGGGTCTTTATTCAATATGACTGGTTTCCTTCCAAAGAGAGAAATTTGGATACAGCGACAGACATGCACAGAGAGAAGGCCATGTGAAGACAGAGGATTGGAGTGATGCATCTATAGGCCAAGAACACCAAAGATTGCTGTCAAACCCTCAGAAGCTGGAAATAGGCGAAGAAGCATTTCCTGCAGGTTTTAGAGGGAGCAAGGTCCTTCTGTTTGTTCTTCTAGCCTCCCTAATTGTGAGACAGTATTTCGGTTTTTCTGAGGCATTTGTTTTGTCGTATTTTGTTATGGCAGCCCAAGGAAACAAAGTTGGTCAAACATAGGGCTTGTATGTAGTGATTCACAATCATCCTTTCTTGGTTCCAAAGCTTACTTGTTTTCTCCTTTACAAAGAAGCATATTTTTACTCAAACCTTTTAAGGATGAGTTAAAGCTTATAAGGTGGAAAAGAAAGGAAAGTGCCTCCTTTCATCGAAAAACTTTGAGAGTTCAGGCTAACTCTAAAGGCTGTCAACCTTAGCACTATTGATAGTTGGAACTGAATAGATGTGTTTTCCAGGTGGTCTGTCTTGTGCATTGCAGGATGTTTAACACCATCTCTGACCTCAACCTAGTAGATGTCAGCAGCACCTCTTTCAGCTAAGATAGTCAAAAATGCCTCCAATTACCAAATGTCTCTTGGAAGTCAAAAAGATCCTCCAGGGAACCACAATCAACAGTAACTTGCTGATGTTTACCCAGCAACAGTATTGCAAGCAAACTTATTTCATGCTCCATCTTACCTGATTAAGAGTAGTTGCCCAAAACCTGGTATTAAGAAGAAATGATAGATTTTTTTGCGGATTAAAGGGAAAACATTTCATTATCAATTTTTTGTGTAGGCTGTGGGCCCAGAAGGTGAATATTGGGCTGTCTTGTATAAATACTGACTTTTAGCTGTTAGTGTTAGAGAAGAAAAGGGCTGAGCCCTATGAATATTTGTATCAAAATTTTAAGTTTGGTAAGTGTCAATTTATCCAACTGGATATTTTTTTCTTGCATGTTAAGAGTTTCAGAGGAGTTTGAATTTCCTTTTGCAGTTCCTCAACTTTGTCTTTTTTAGAAGGTTGATTTCTTCCAGACATAAAGGTTGTTATTAAGGAATGATTTTTTT
>PVKV010006434.1:5297-27371 GCA_004027835.1 Alouatta palliata
CTCGGCTCACCGCAACCTCCGTCTCCTGGGTTCAAGCAGTTCTCCTGCCTCAGCCTCCCGAGTAGCTGGGACTACAGGCACGTGCCACCATGCCCAGCTAATTTTTGTATTTTTAGTAGAGACGGGGTTTCACCATGTTGACCAGGATGGTCTCGATCTCTTGACCTCGTGATCCACCCACCTCGGCCTCCCAAAGTGCCGGGATTACAGGCGTGAGCCACCGCGCCCGGCCTCCTATTAACTTTTAAAACTAAAATTTAAACTTAAATCATACAATAATTTAAACAGTCATTAAACTTTTGTTTAAATTTGGATCAAATGTGGTTCACACAATGATTGTCTCTTAAATCTCTTTTATAGGCTCCTCCTCTGTCTGTCTTTTTCACCCCACCTAGCAAGTTTTTGTTGAAAAAAAGGGGCCAAACTGTAGAGTTTCCCACAGTCGGATTTTGCTGACTGCATTCTTGTGGTGTCATTTAATGTGTTCCTCTGTTCTTTGCATTTCTTGTCAATTGATGGCTAGACGTAGAGGCTTAATTCTTCTACTGAACTTTTCATTTTTGCCAATATGATTTTATTGATATATAATTAACATACAATAATGTGTATAGTTCTTAGATATTCAGCTCAATGAATTTTAATAATTAAATACACCCTTGTAAATACCACCCAACAAGATATAAAACATTTCTGTCTGGCTGGCGGTGGTGGTTCACGCCTATAATCCCAGCACTTTGGGAGGCCGAGGTGGGCAGATCACGAGATCAAGAGATCTAGACCATCCTGGCCAACATGGTGAAACCCCATCTCTACTAAAAATACAAAACTTAGCCAGGTGTGGTGGCAGGCACCTGTAATCCCAGCTACTCGGGAGGCTGAGGCAGGAGAATTGCTTGAACCTGGGAGGCAGAGGTTGCAGTGAGCCAAGATTGCGCCACTGCGCTCCAGCCTGGCGACAGAGCAAGACACTGTCTCAAAATAAAACAAAACAAAACAACAAAACAAAACATTTCTGTCTTCCCAGAAAGTTCCCTTGTGCCCCTTGCCAGTCAGTTCTCCTCCCCACTTATCAGGCAACCACTTTCGGCTTTCTGTTACTATAGATTACTTTGGTCTGTCCTTGAATTTTGTATAAATGGAATTGTATAGTAGGTATTCTTTCATGTCTGACTTACTGTGTTTAACATATCTTTAAGGTTTGTCCATGTTATTCTGCAAATGCATTTACATATTTTTAATTTCCAAATGTCTTTGTTCTCTGAATGGTCCTTGTTTTATAGCATCTGTTCTTGTTTCATGGAGACCTTATTTACTCTTTAATCTCAAAAGATATTAACCATAAATTTTGGCCAGGCATAGTGGCTCATGCCTGTAATCCCAGCACTTTGGGAGGCCAGGGTGGGAAGATCATGAGGTCAAGACTTCAAGATCAGCCTGGCCAACATGGTGAAACCCCGTCTCTACTAAAAATGCAAAACTTAGCTGGGCACGGTGGCATGTTCCTGTAATCCCAGGCAGGAGAATTGCTTGAACTGGGACGAGGGCGGCAGAGGTTGCCTTGAGCCGAGATAGCACCACTGCACTCCAGCCTCGGCTACAGAGCGAGACTCTGTCTTAAAAAAAAAAAAAAAGTTTTAAGAAATGGTCGCTTCTATTCCCTGCACCATTCCTGTTTTCTACAAGTTCTTTTCCTTGGATTGTTTTGGTTATCTTTCATTTTGAAGACTTTTTTTTTTTTTTAATAAATGACAATTGGTCTTTGTCTATTCATTTATATTTAAGAGTGAAGCACCAAAACCTGATTATAAGCTATGTGGGGTCCAGCTTATCAACTGACAAGAAGGATCAGGTGGGTCACCTCCATACCCCGCCTAAGAAGTATCAGCCTGCCTGCCCTCATTCGGGGAACCGAGATGGGCAAGGAGCTGGGGATCTCCCTGAACATAGTATTTCACTCCCCACACCCCTCCTCTGGGCCTCATGTTCTTTTATCTGGTTCTTTATGGCTCTGCTTGGGTGACAAAGGCATAAAGAAAGACTACAAACAACATCCAAATGACGCTGAGGCCGTGGCAGTCAGTAAGTTCTACTCAGCAACATTATTGTGAGCTTGTGCTGTGTGGCACCTGTCCAATGAGCACATTTCAAAGGTGAGTGACATTAAGGATTAAAGTTCCTAATGAGGATACTGGATAAATGTAGTTGCTCAGTAGAAGGTGTAGGGTGAAAGCAGACTACATACCTTGCCATGAACAAAGGATTGTGAAACACATGCTGAGAGAAAAATTGGAAATAATGATGGAAAACATTATTGAGTGCTTATTCCAGGCTAAATATTTTCTGTAGTGCTTTATGTGAATTCCTCACTTAATCTCCATAATAACCCTATGAGATAGCGACCATTTTGCAGATTAGGAAACTGAACCACAGAGAGGTTAAATCTTGCCTAAGATCACCAACCTAAGAATCACACACAGGCTGCACTTTTTTTTTTTTTTGGAGACTGAGTCTTACTCTGTCACCCAGGCTGGAGTGCAGTGGTGCAATCTCGGCTCACTGCAACCTCTGCCGACCAGGTTCAAGTGATTCTCCTGCCTCAGCCTCCTGAGTAGCTGGGACTACTGGCATCTGCCACCACATTCGGCTAATTTTTTTGTATTTTTAGTAGAGATGGGGTTTCACCATGTTAGCCAGGCTGGTCTGGAACTCCCAACCTCAGGTGATCCGCCCACCTTGGCCTCCCAGAGTGCTGGGATTACAGGCATAACCACCACACCTGGCTGGGCCTGCATTTTTAACGACTACATGATTCTCCCTCTATGGAAGTAGGTGAAGTGACTTTTTCTTACCCCTCCAAGTTCCCTTCAGGATTTCTTTTCTCCCTTGTAGAGTCCCCTTCTTCCCTCTCCCTATCTGCCCAGTGCTAAGTCCTTGATCTTAAGCATTCTTGCTAAAGATGCTTCCTCTCCCCTTATCCCATTCTTTTCCATTTCAGGCTGGCTGGGCTGCTCCACACAGCAGAGGGTTCTGGGAGACGAAACCAGGGCCACGCTCTGCAACCACCTCCCCAAGGAAGTAAGTAAAGAATTGGCCAGTCATCTTTACAGCACTGTAGACCCCCTGGTGTAGTGGAGAGCATGAGACAGCACGCAGTAAGGCCTGAGATTCATTCCAAATAATTTTCAGTACTATATTCACCTCTTGGTCCTAAAGACAGAAAATGTCAGCCATGGAACTTGGAAGGGCACCACCTCCTTGAAGAGTGGAGGTATTTCACTGAGGAGAATGGAATTGGAGGCACACGCCAGACTTTAAGCACCCACATTCCATCGCAGCCTCCAGCTGAAAAAATTAATTGCCTGCCCTTTATGCCATTTGTCTTCTGCATGTGAACTGCCTCCTCAGAGTAGGGTGGGAGGAGAGAACGCGCCACGCTGTGTGGAGCAGGTCCAACCACGCTGACCTCTTACAGCTCAGTTTAACTCCTGCAGTGACACAGGCCTGTGCCTCAGTCTCAGCGGCATCAGAGCAGTCTCGTTCAGTGCATGTGACCAGAACCACCATGCCCAGGGCTGTAGGGATCACCGAAGTGT
This sequence comes from Alouatta palliata, assembly GCA_004027835.1. NCBI lineage: Eukaryota > Metazoa > Chordata > Mammalia > Primates > Atelidae > Alouatta > Alouatta palliata. The sequence continues at coordinate 8,891 of PVKV010006434.1, forward strand.
CAGCAGTAACAGACCTCTTAGTGGAGGGGTGTCTGTGTGTGTGTGTTTGTGCGTGTGTGTGTGTGTGGCGGGGTGGGTGGGTGTGTTTTATTTTTTTTTGGTTTTGCCTTATTTTACTTTGGGTTTTGTGGTGCCCTTTGCACACCCACACAGTCAACACCTCATCAGACAAAACCAAGTATCCCCAGCACTGCATGACACAGAGCATCAGACCTTACCAGGTTTAGGAGGCCTGGCAGTGCCAGTGACACCCCCCCCCAGGGGCGGCAGGAAGTCCTTCTAGTGAAGTAACCTCAAGCGGATTGTCCCATCAGGGCCACCTGTCACGTACAGGTGTCCAGACACTGGGAAGCCCATCGGCACCTGTCCAGATACTCCCTACATTGTTCTTGCTGTTGGGTGCTGGCTTCTTCCATTGACCCTGTAGCTGTCACTCTCAACGGAGCTGGCAGGGCCCAGGCTGGCCCTGGCCAGAGTCCCAGTGTGGCTCTGGACAACCAGGAACCAGACTGTGACCTCCGCAGTGCAGAGAACAGGGAGGGGCTTCTGGTGGAGCTGAGAGGGCACAGTTTACATCTTAACAGTTTTACAGGTCCATGAAAAAGTATGTGTGCACGCAGGTCCCTCAAGGTCAAGGACACGAGCAACCCTCCAGCTCCCATTAAGTCTGAAAACTTGGCAACCTCCAATTCCACTCTCGAAAGAAATGGCCTTGTCGGCCCCTGGGGTGGCCCGGCCAGGCTGGATCAGCGACGCAGGCGGGGAGAAAGGAGCAGGAAAGGAAGCTCCGCGATCCCGGCACGGCCCAGCACACTGGCACACCGAGCGAGAAACCGCCCGCAGATGCCTCTTCCCCCAGCTCATCACAAACCAGATCCAGTCGACAGCACAATCCAAACAGAAGAGGGAATCAGAATGTACATCTTTTGTTTGCCGTGGCAGGAGAACTGTTGAGCAGAGGAAAAAAACAAGCTGAGCTTAGCGCTATCAGCTGTTTCCTGGGGCTCGCTCCTTCCTTCCTCCGAGGGGGGCCTGGCCGCTTTGTTCTCGTTCCCAGCTGCTCCTCTGCGCCTTTAAGCAGTGGCCTTTGCAGACCTCGGAGGAATGCGGCCCTAGGACCCCAGGGGACTTAGCTCGAGGCTCCGCCCGCCCCGCGTGCCCGGCCCCAGGCCGCAGAATCAGGAGCGCCGCGGTGCCGCGCGGGGGCAGCTCCTGCCCCTGGCTTCGCGGGGCTCGCTTTCTGCCGCCACTTCCTGGGCGGGGAGGGCGCATCCCATCAGAGGCGGCTTCCTGCTCTCCCTGACACCCGTAGAAGGACACTCGTTTCAGAGAACCCACACAGGGAGCCCAAAAGAGGGGTCCCCACAATAACGCTTTTTGCAGGTATAGAGTCTGGGGTGAAAGGCTCCCATACTAGCGGTGGTTTGCTGTAGTTCAGGTCCCAGCTCTACCAGTTACAGGCTGGTCACCCACAGCCGCTTACTCAAGCTCTCCGACTCTCAACAGCTCTTGCCTCATGTGACTGCGATGAAGATTAAAACGATAAAAAAGACTGGGTGCCGTCCCAAAGCCTGGCGCACAGGAGGCCTGCTAGCACAATAGGTTATTAGCGACTGTTGTTCCCATGCCTAGCTTCTGGTTGTCTCAGGCAGGACAGCTACACAAGACTCCATGAGACTGAAAGGCAGGGCCTGGCACATGGTCAGAGATCTGTAGTTCCGATTCCTGAGGACGTTCTTCTGTGGTTTCATGTGCTGTGAAGCTCTCTAGCAGCAGGCCGAGGCATACTTTCCACCGTGCCTCTAAGATGCTCAGAAGAAAACCACAAATGAAACCCCACGCAGCTGCGAGAAAGCAAGACAACTGTGGGTGTCTGCTTGGCTCAACCCAGATGCAAGCTGTTCACCCACTGCCCACTGCTGCAGCCTTGGGGTCCCGCTGGCTCCCTGTGCCTGGCAGAGAACAAAGCACAGCTGCAGAGGTCACCTGAGCAACAGCAGTGCCTGTCAGGTGAGGCAGAAACAATTGCAACAGCAGGGATTGTGACTGAAGTTCTGGCGCTTCTTGTACAATCATTTCTCCAGTGCTTACCAAGTGGCTGACCCCCGGCTAGGCATTTATCTACCTTATTTCTTAATCTTCTCATCAATGCTAGAGGCAGGCATATTAAGTAGGCTCAGAGAAGCAGTCTGACTTGCCTAAGGTCATGTGCGGGGCTGTGGCCTGCCCATGCGGCATGTTTGTGCCCATTAGAAGGCACTCCAAATGTCTTGGTGCATGGAGCAAACCAGCCTTCCCACGTGACGTCAGCCCTCCTGCTCCCACGCGGGGGGTCAGCCTGTACATCTGTACACAGCAGCCAGAGTAAGTGGCAGAACCAGGATTCAAACACTCAAGCTCTTATCTCCTTGACTTGCAGGACCATATTTCATTAGCTGTGCATGATCTAAATGAATGCTCTGAGCTTCTAACATGTGTCTATATTAGCTTAGATGATGCAGCAACCTTTAGGACCCTGAACTGTATCATCTTACATGCCAGCCCCCTCCTGCTGCATCCTGCAGACCCCCTGGCCTAGCCTCTCCTTACTCCTGTGACTCCCTTAGACAACGCGCAAGCCCACAGTTCCCTGAGTCTGCTTCCCTCCCAGCCCTTCTACGTTCATCCTACCTCCTTCTCTCTGATTGTAATTCCAAGGCTATTTTTTTCTAAATATAGAGGCAGAGTCTCAATTTGTTGCCCAGGCTGGTCTCCATCTGCTGGGTTCAAGTGATCCTTATACCTTGGCCTGCCAAAATGCTGGGATTACAGACATGAGCCACCATGCATGGCCCCAAGGTTGATTTTGTCACTTCCCTGCTGAAAACCTTTCATTGGTTCCCCAGCACCCTTGGCAATAGGTTCAAACTCCGCTTGTCCAAGTCCTCCAGCCCCTGGGGCCTGGGGTCTGCTAAACTCTCTAGTTGTAGCCTTTGTCACCTGTCCCCCCTCATGACTCCACACTCCAGCCAGCTGCAAAGCCACTCTGTTCTGTGACTGAGCCCCGGGCCTCGTGCCGCTAGGACTTGATGCCAGGGTTTTCAGCTGTGGCACTGTGGGCATTGTGGGCTGAATCTGCTTTGTGTTGGGCTGTGCTGTTCATTGTAAGATGTTTGGCAGTATCCCCGGCCTCTACCCACTAGATGCTGGTAGCACTTTCCCAGCCATGACAACCCAAATTGTCTCCAGACGTTGCCAAATATCCCCAGGAAGTTTGGCAAAACACCCCCCGTTGAGGACTGCAGAGCTATGCTGATCCCTTTACCTGGCCCACACTCCTTCCTCTTCACCTGTCTAGCTTCAAGCCTTTTAAATCTTAGCTTGGTTGTCCTTTCCTCTTTAAAGCCCTTCCCGACCCTGTGACTCCAGGTCCTCATGTTGGGCTGGGTGCCTTTCCTATATACTCAGCTCAGACAACCCTGATCACCCATATTATCACTGGCCAGGTCCTTGTCCGTCTCTTTCCTCTCCTGGAACTTCATGAAGGCAGGCATTTGTTTGCCTGGTTCCCTGTTTAGTACTCAGAACCTAAGTCTGTGCTTGTGACACAGACTTACCTAACAAAATATTCTTGACCCTCCGTCTCCCTTAACCCCAAATCCAAACCCCAAAACCATCACTGAGGCCTATTCGTTCTGAAATGTTACATCGCCCCAATTCATTCACTGCGTTCTGTCTCCACTACTCCCTCTGCGGTCTGAGCCCCATCACCTCTTACCTGGATTACAGAAGACCACGAACTACCTGAATCTCCTCTAATCTGTTTTCACTTCACCTGGTGTCATCTTTTCAAAACGAAATTTCACACATGTTGTCCCCTTCATGAAATCCTGCCAAAGCGTTTCCAGTGCTCAGAGGCAATCACCCAAAGTCCTTAATATGGCCCGTAATGCCAGGTTCCATGTGGCCCCTGCTGCCTCTCCATCTCCACTCAAACAACATTTCCTCTTACGATGTGCTGTTCATTTCCTGGCTTCCTTTCATTTCCCTGAAAGCAACAGGTACTTGACCAGACTGTTCCCATGGCCTGAAATGCTCTTCCCCACCGGTGGGAGCTATGGTGGTACCTGGCCCCAATCCCTTCTTCAGGTTCTTGGCCCCTACCCTCCAGTTGCTGGGGTCAGGTCAGTTTCCAGTGCCCGTGGACAGGGCCCTGTGCTCAGAGGCATACCTGTGCTAGGGTTTAATGCTGTTTGTAATCACTTATCTTTGAATTTGTGTCTTTTAAGTGAAGTCCAATGAGCTGATGGAACCGAGGACTTGGAGCCTCAGCTCACACAGTCGCCCTCCCGCCACCTCCTTGCCTCCCAGGGATGGGTTCATGGCTGCCTGCTTTCCTACCTCCCACCTCTACCCCAACCCCTACCCAGCGACTATTGCCACTTCCTGCCTGGTAGAGGCCTGGACTCAGGTGCAGGGAGGGCTGGGGTCAGGCACCTGCTTCCTCAGGTCCACTCGTGGGATGGAGCCCTGGGTGCCTGTGAGGGTCTCTACTCACTCCTTGAGTGTCCCAGAGCCTGGGGGAGTATGACATTAAATAGCAAATCCAAACCCCATGACTGTTGAAAAATACAGCATGGAAGGAGGCTTTTTCCTGATGTTTGAAGAAGAGGTCCTATATTTTTATTTCACAGTGAGCCCTCAAAATTATGTAGCCAGGCTTGGCTGGGGCCGTTGTGTGCTGGAGGTTCACAGCTGCACCCCTCCCCGGGAACTGCCCTCTGCAGCAGGGACGGTATTCCAGGCTTCCACCACCTTCTGGCAGCTGCTCATGGTCACTGACTGCATCCTTAGGGATACACAAGCCTGGACCCCACCTCGATTTGAGACAACTCAGAAGGGTCATCCCAACTTCAGAGCTCCCTCCCTGAAGGATGCTGAGGTCTTAGTCCCCACCCCACCCCCACCCTGCATTGGGAGTTAGGTTCTCTCTGCCCAGTCCTGCCTTCCTCATGGCTGCATCTCAGGAGAGTGCTCCTGAGTAGAAAAAACAAACTCAGTTTCTCCCACAATACTCTCAAAACACAAACCAGCCAGCAATTCATCCTGCAGCACACGCCAGCTGGATGTCCTCTAATTAAAATCCATTATGACGCTATCTCCTGGAGACAGTGCCAGGCCCCACAGGGTGAAGGCTCAGTCCCCAAGACTTTCCCCAGACTTTGAATGCCAGAGGCAAGTCTAGGCCTCCGGAACTTCTGACCTACCAGCTGCAGATGGACGTTCCCACAAACCTCTCTTTGGGTTCCATTAATTTGCTAGAGCAGCTCACAGAACGCAGGGAAACACTTATGCTTTCTGGTTTAGTATAAGGGATATTTTAAAGGACACAAATAAGCAGCCAAGTGAAGAGACATACAAGACAAGACTGGAAGGGCCCCAAGTTCAGAAGCTTCTGTCCCCACGGAGTCGGGGTGAGCCACACTCCCAGCACGTGGATGTGTTCTTGTTTGGCTATCAGGAAGTGTTTGGCTATCAGGAAGCTCTCTGAACCCTGCCCTTTTGGGTTTTTATGGAGGCTTCATTACACAGGCATGATTGACAAAAATCACTGGCCATTGGGGGATGGGCTGAAAGTCCTAACCCTCTAATCTTACCTTGGCTTTTCTGGTGACCAGTCTCCATCCTAAAGCTTCCTAGGGGCTGCCAGCCATCAGTCAACTCATTAATATACAAAAAGATGCTTTTCACTTTGAAGATACCAAGGACTTTAGGAGTTGTATGCCAGGAAATGGGATGAAGGCCAAATTACATATTTCACAATATCACAGCCCCCCAATATCTTCCATGTATAAATCTGTCTCAGAGTCTGTTTCCAGGGAGCCCAATCTGAGACACCACCCCAACCTCTTTGCCAAGTGAATTCCTGTCCTTGTAGTATCATGTAGGTTGCATTTCCCATATGGTTTACTTTCTGATTTTCACCTATTAAGTCAAATCCTTGTTGGAGAGCCCCAGGTAATGTCTTCCTAGCATTTATCATAAGTGAAATTTAATGTTTATTTGAATGATTCTTTTTTTTTTTTTGAGACAAAATCTTGCTTTGTCATCCAGACTGGAGGACAGTGGCACAATCTCTGCTCACTGCAACCTCCAACTTTTGGGTTCAAGCAATTTTCCTGCCTCAGTCTTCCAAGTAGCTGAGACTACAGGTGTGTGCTACAATGCCCGGCTAATTTTTTGTATTTTTAGTAGAGACAGGGTTTCATCACGTTGGCCAGGCTGGTCTCAAACTCCTGACCTCAAGTGATCTGTTCATCTTCGCCTCCCAAAGTGCTGGGATTACAGACATGAGCCACCACACCTATTCCTCATATTTAGAACAGTCCTGGCATGTGGGAAACACTTGATACATATAAGTTGAGTAAACAAGTGAGTGGATGAATGAATAAAGGCATGCCTTTTGGAAGAAGGAATGTTAAAAGTAATTTCAAGACTGTAATGAATATTTTTGAATGCGCTTGGTGGTGGTAAATAATTTAAAAATAGATTTTAAATTTCTGTAGGGTCAAAAGTTAGTAGGAAATAAATTTGGTCAATGCTGGTGGTAATCATTTTGGTCAGACCAAAGTGTGACCATGACTTCATGCCTCATGTGACCAGAATGCCTCTCTCGTGTGGCTTTCTTAAGCTAGATCTCAGAAGTGAAACTCTTACGGAGAAAAAATTAGGGGGCAGGGACATGACGGTTGTGATATATGTAGGTGTTAGCTCCCACGAAAACATGTTCAGAGGTATTTGAAAAATCACCTTTCCAGGCCGGGCATGGTGGCTCATGCCTGTAATCCCAGCACTTTGGGAGACCGAGGCGGATGGATCACCTGAGGCTGGGAGCTCGAGATCAGCCTGACCAACATGGAGAAATCCCATCTCTACTAAAAAATACAAAATTAGCCAGGCGTGGTGGCATATGCCTGTAATCCCAGTTACTGGGGAGGCTGAGGCAGGAGAATCGCTTGAACCCGGGAGGCGGAGGTTGCAGTGAGCGGAGATCACACCATTGCACTCCAGCCTGGGCAACAAGAGCAAAACTTGGTCTAAAAAAAAAAAATCACCTTTCCGGTATGTCTCTAGCATTGTATTTGGTACAGTAGATACTTCAAAATAAACATAATACTTAACCTCTGTCTCCCATTATCCCTCTGAATGTGAGGAGTTGGTCAGAGACTTCAAGGCAGGACAAGGTAAGTAAACATGTAACAAGCTTTTGGGTCACTATTCTAACCTCATTCCCATTCCTAACAAAATATAAAGTTTTAAAGGCTCATGTTGCACAAAACCTGAAGGTGACTGCTTACCAAATAGAATTCTGAATTTTAAAAGTACAAACATGATCTTCACTGTCCAATATTCCTATTATATTTACCTGGAGTCTTTAAAACTGATACAAACTAGTTTCACTGTGTCCATGTAGATGTCAGCTGAGCACACGAAGAAGTGCTTATCACATTTATTAAAAGTGCATGTTGGCCGGGCGTGGTGGCTCACGCCTGTAATCCCAACACTTTGTGGAAGGCCGAGGTGGGTGGATCACCTGAGGTCAGGAGTTCCAGACCAGCCTGGCCAACATGGTGAAACCCCGTCTCTACTAAAAATACAAAAATCAGCGGAGCGTGGTGGCAGGTGCCTATAATCCCAACTACTTGGGAAGCTGAGGCATAAGAATCACTTGAACCCCGGAGGTAGAGGTTGCAGTGAGCCGAGATTGCACCACTACACTCCAGCCTGGGTAAGAGTGAGACTCAGTCTCAAAAAAAAAAAAAAAAAATTAAAAAATAAAAAGTGCACATGACAGTGACTGGAACATGTTTAATTGTACTGTGCCTGTGGGTAAGAAGCTGACTCTGAAATATTAGTGGCCATCATTCCCTGTGTGGTGGGGTGATCCTTTTCTGAAGTCTTCCTTTCTCAGAGATTTAACTAGGCTTGTGGTTGGTGTCCATATCAGACCAGACTGGGAAGATATGCTTATATCACATGTACTTATTCTGCCTGAGTCTTACTAAGTGAAGAGCCTTTTATAGCATTAAAAACCATAATGCTGGCCAGGCATGGTGGCTCATGCCTGTAATCCCAGCACTTTGGGAGGGTGAGGCAGGGGGATCACGAGGTCAGGAGATGGAGACTATCCTAGCCAACATGGTGAAATCCTGTCTCTACTGAAAATACAAAAATTAGCCGGGCGTGGTGGTGCGCGCCTGTAGTTTCAGCTACTGAAGAGGCTGAGGCAGGAGAATTGGTTCAACTCGGGAGGCGGAGGTTGCAGTGTGCCAAGATTGCACCACTGCACTCCAGCCTGGGCAACAGAGCAAGGTTCAAAAAAACAAAGCAAACAACCAAAAAAACACCATAATGCTATGTGTTGCCATGTGCATGAACTCAATAAGGTGGAGTCAGAGCTGTGAGTGCTTTTGAATCTGATGTGCCTGGATTCATATCACATGCTAGTACTGTGACTTTGGGTCTCAATTTCCCTACCTGTACAATGGAGCTAAGAACAGTACCTAACAGAATCTTTTTGTAAAGGGTCCCAAGAGGCTCAGCTTATTCGTAGAAAAGCCTTACCCACTTGGAACTCTTAGGTCCAATCATCCTGTGATAAGGGATCAGAAAGGTTCTAAACTTTTCAAACCATTGACGTAACAGCAGTTATTAGGGGCCTCACTGTTTAGTTTTTGGGGTTTTTTTTTTTTTGCCCATTTGGCATCCAGTCTCCATCTTCTGTATTGTGATTTTCCTGTGGAGAACATTCTTGAGATTTACATGGGACGGATCTTCCTGCGGCTCCTGGGACAGGCAGTGATCTAGTCTCGGCCAACGGGATTGGTTGTGGTTGGACACGTGACCCGAGTTGTCCAGTGAGAGCCCTCTCTAGGAACTGTACAGGAACTATTCATAAAGAAATGTTTTCCCTCTGTGGGCATTGCTCATTTGGTAGGAAGTGTATAAAGCGGCTGGTGGCTCCCGCGCAGAGAGTACCTGCCTGAGAGTGAGGGCAACATACAGAAGAGTGAAATTGGGAAATAGAGATAGGGACTCCCAGGGACATGGCTCAGACACCTGGATCAGGCCAGGGCTTCTTAGTTATGTAAACCGTTAATTTCATTTTCTTAAGTAACATAGTTCTGTCCAATAAGAACTCTGATTGATGACAGTCCAGTAAATCACAGCAACCTACTCTATCTGTTAATCTTTTGAGTTTAAAACTTCTTTCCTCCTAGGCCAGGTGCAATGGCTCACACTTGTTATCCCAGTACTTTGGGAGGCTGAGGCAAGTGGATCACATGAGGCCAGGAGTTCAAGACCAGCCTGGACAACATGGTGAAACCGCATTTCCACTAAAAATACAAAAAATTAGCCAGGCATGGTGGCGCTGGAACCTCAGCTGGGTATGGTGGCACTTGAACCTGAGGTAGAGGTTTCAATGAGCTGAGATCACGCCACTGCACTCCAGCCTGGGTGACAAAGTGACACTCTGTCTCAACAACAACAAAACCAACAAACTTACTTCCTCCAGATAATTCAATGACTAGCTCATAGACTCAAAAATGGTAGCAATTGCAGATGTCTTGAGGCCCACCTGAGATGGCAGATACGGTGAATCAGTGACGAGGCTGGGACAAGAACTCAGGTTTCAGCCTCCCAGGCCAATGCTCTTCGGGCCTAGCCTCTCCTTGCATGTCTGCCTCAGTCTCTCTCAAACCTGGGCAGACCTGCTCCTTTCCACCCTTGAAGCGCCTCCTGGAGTCACTGCCAAGCTACCAGGTGCCAGGAGACACCATGGGGCAGAAGTCACCGTGTTCTAGGAGCAGTTCTGTGTCCCCTAGCCCTCCACTGAGGACAGCTCCATTTTAAGAGCAGCAAGTAAAGGTCTGGATTTTGAGGGAGCCCAGGTGAGAGGCCAGGAGCTGAGCTGTTTAGAGCCCAGGACCCAGCCTCAGGCCCACATTACCTCATGTGCAGATTATTACAGTAGCTCTTGGCAGGTTCTCATTTCTCCCCAACCTAGTCTCTTTCTCTTTCATTTTAAATATTGTCAGAATTGTCTTTCTAAGGAATCACTGTGGTCATGGTGCTTGCCTGTTCAAAAACCTTCAATGGTTGCCTACTGCCTGTGAAACAACATCCAAAGTACTTCACCCAGTGTCCTTCAGTGGCGTGAAAGGGCCTATGTCCCCTCAGAGAGGCCCAGCTCATACCCAGGGAACAGTTACCCATGTGGAAGAATCATGTCCAGAGTTCTAAATTCAATTACTGCCTCCAGATCTATTAAAACAGGCAATAGGTATTCTTCTTCTTGTGTGTGTGTGTGTGTGTGTGTGTGTTGTTGTTGTTGTTGTTGTTTTTAGAGACAAGGTTTGGCTCTGTCACCCAGGCTAGAGTGCAGTGGTGTAACCACGGCTCACTGCAGCCTCACACTCCCATGCTCAAGCAATCCTCCTGCTCAGCCTCCTGAGTAGCTGGGATTACAGGTGTATACCATCACGCCCAGTTAATTTTTATTTTTTTTTAAGAGACAAGGTCTTGCTATGTTGCCTAGACTGGTCTCAAACTCCTGGCCTCAAGTAATCCTCCCAACTTGGCCTCCCAAAGTGTTGGGATTGCGGGTGTGAGTCACAGCACCTGACTGGTGGCAGGTATTCTGATCCCTGTGGGAAAGGAAAACATTATTCCTCTAACAATGTCCAGCACCTTGATATCTTCTCCATTATTATTATTATTATTTTTTTTGAGACAGAATCTCACTCTGTTGCCCATAGCTGAAGTGCAGTGGTGCAATCTCGGCTCACTGCAACCTCTGCCTCCCAGGTTCAAGCAATTCTCCTGCCTCAGCCACCTGAGTAGATGGGATTACAGGCATGTGCCACCATACCTGGCTAATTTTTGTATTTTTAGTAGAGACGGGTTTCGCCATGTTGGCCAGGCTGGTCTCGAGTTCCTGATCTCAGATGATCCACTCGCCTCAGTCTCCCAAAATGCTGGGATTACAGGCTTCAGCCACAGCGCCTGGCCCTTCTCCATTAATTTTGATTACAATCTTTCCCTGGTTACCTTCCTTTATTAACTATTTGCATGAGTTTTCTATGATGTGTAACAAATTACCACAAACTTAGTAGCTTAAAACAACCCATTTATTAGCTTGCAGTTCTATAGGTCAGAAGTTCTGGCACAGCATGGCAGGGCTCTTTGGTCAGGGTCTCACAAGGCTAGTAAAATTGAGATGCTGGTCAAGCTACATTCTGATCTATAGCCCAAGGTCCTCTTGCGAGTGTATGTGGTGATGGCAGAATTCAGTTCACTGTGGCTGTGGAAAGGAGGCCCCTGTTTCCTGGCTGGCTGTCAGGGAGAGGCAGCTCTGAACGCCTCGAGTCCACCTACGTGCCTTCCTCCTCTGTCTTCAAAGCCAGCAGGGTGCACAGACACCCTCTGCGCTTTACATTTCTGACTTCTGCTGTCTCTAGTCTCTATACCTATATTGAAAGGACTGGTGTGATGAGGTCAGGCCCACCTGGATAATTTCTCTTTGATGAATCTAAAGTCAACTAACAAGTAACCATAATTAAAACTCTGAAGTCCCTTTTGCCCTGTAACATAACACAACCATGGGAGTGACACATCGTCATACTCACAGGTCTTGTCTCCACTCAAGAGGAGGGGATTATACAAGGGCAAGCAAGGGTCATTGATGGGGGACCATCTTGGAATTCTGTCTGCCACACCATGGTCGCAAGCATTCTCGAGTTCCAATGTCTGTGTGAGTAATGAAACAGAATTTGATTTCCTAATCGTCATGAATATTTTTTTCCTGGGGGCTGGGATGGCAGATGTCATCAGCTCACCCAACACTTAATCTCACTCCTCCTCTCCTTTAACATCCCCTGAAACGGAGGCTAGGAATGAAATATTCTATTTTTCAGCCTCCTTTGCTTCTGGAGGTGAACATGTGACATGGTCCTGGCTAATGGGCTATAAGCAGATGTCTGTGGATATTGCTCTTCCCTCCTCTTTTCTCTTCTCCTGGAATGCATGCTCAGTGCTTGGAGTTGCAACAGCCACTTGTGACAAGGAGGAAAAGGCCAAGATATATACAGATATAAATACAGATATAGATATATGTCTATAGATTCTATAGATATATCTATATATAGATATATCTATAGAATCTATAGATATATTTATAGATTCATAGGATAGATATATATATCTATAGATTCATAGGATATATAGATATATATCTATAGACATATCTATATCTATATCTATCTATATATATTTTTTTGACAGGGTATCGCTCTGTCACCCAAGCTAGAGTGCAGTGGCATGATCATAGCTCTCTGAAGCCTTGAACTCCTGGGCTCAAGCAAGCCTCTCACCTCAGCCTTCTGAGTAGCTGGGACCACAGTGTTTTGTTTTGCTTTGTTTTTTTTTTTTTTTTTGAGACAGTTTTGCTCTTTCGTCCAGGCTGAAGTGCAGTGGTCCAGTCTCCTCTCACTGCAACCTCCGCCTCGCAGGTTCAAACGATTCTCTCCCCTCAGTCTCCCAAGTAGCTGGGATTACAGGCACCCACCACCACGCCCAGATAATTTTTGTATTTTTAGTAGAGATGAGGTTTCAACATGTTGGCCAGGCTGGCCTGAAACTCCTGACCTCAGGAGATCCACCTGCTTTGGCCTCCCAAAGTGCTGGGATTACAGGCATGAGCCACCACGCCCAGACTAAACAACAAAAAAAAATTTTTAAGAGGGTAGGGTCTCACTATAGACTGGTCTTGAACTCCTGGGCCCAAAGTAGGATTACAGGCATGGACCACCACACCCAGCCCAAGCCAAGAGATTTTTAACAGAGATCTTGTCCGTGAAATTGCTGAACTGCCAAATGTATATCAAAATCTGATATTCTGTTATATTTAGCAGAAAGAAATCCCAATTTATACAAGACTGAATGAGTCTCTAAATGAGAAGAAACTAGCCAAATTTCCAAAGCTACGATGCCTTAACTTTTCTGGAAGAACCACTCAGACTCAATGCAGAGTTCAACCTCCATCTTCAGGGTGATTTTTCCTTGTCATTTCTTCTGTCTTAACCTGTTTTCCATCGCTTATAACACAGTACCTGAGACTGAGTATTTTATAAGGAAAGGAAGGTCAACGGGCCATGTCTGGTGAGAGCCTTCTAGCTGGTGGGAACTCTCTGAGGAGTACTGAGATGGCTCAGGGCATCACGTGGGCTGAGTGTGCTGATGCGCTAGCTCAGGTCTTTCTTCCTCTTCTTATGAAGCCACCAATTCCACTCCCACGATAATCCATTAATCTATTAATCTATTCACAACACCAGAGCCCTCGTGATCCACTCACCCCTTAAAGGCCCCACCTGTCCAATACTGCCATATTGGAGATTCGGTTTCCAACACACCAAATTTTGAGGACTCATTCAAACCACAGAATGAATGTTCACAGTCATTCTTTAACACAATATCTTGACATCACAACTGAATGTTAGTGGTTACAGAAGCCCTGTATGTTATCTGTCATTTGTTTCTGTGAAATGTGAATATACTGATCTTACAGTCTACTTGGGATCCCAATTATATGTGTGGGAGCTGTAATGAAGAGGAGAGTAAGGGGGTTTGCTTAGCTGTGTGGGAGGGTAAACAGTGAAGAAAGTAGACCTTCCTTTGTCCTCTCTGTTTTTTGTGGCTTCCAGTCTTGCTCTCCAACTCCCTCCCCTCACCCTTGCTGATGGTCCCCTGGGCTTCCATGGCAGGCCCAGAAACTTGGGCCTAAAACTTCTTGGCTGAGGCAAGTGGTCTAAACCCCGAAGTGTGGTCTCACAGGACAGAGAAGGACGCAGAGGTAAAAGGGCTGAAGGTCTGTAGGCAGTGAACCTCTCTACTAAGCACGTGCCTGGTGGCGGACTGCACTGGGGAGGCACAGAAAGCTTCCTGCAGGTTCCAAATGAGCCAGAGAACTGCACCCAGGAGCCATGGAAGGAACTGTCCTTCCAAATGGCCATGGCCCATGAACAGAGCCCAAGGAGACAGAGAAGGGAGACCGGAGAGAGCCAAAGCTCTGTGTGTCCCCTAAGCCTCCAGCGAGTGGAGATATAGCAACAATTAGCGTGACACCTGGCCATGGGCAACTCACAAGGAACCCCCCTGCTATGCACAACGGACAATACAAATGCCAGACTGTACAGCCTGCGCTTCAGTTTCTGCAGCCGAGGCGGACATGGATCCATGATTCACAGCGTTCCTGTGCTCACAGGAATGTCCCAAGGCCTGCTCCTCCTTCCCGCCCCTGAGGGAGACAGTGCTACTTCAGTTCCTCCCCACACTCTCTGCCATCGTCCACTGTCTTTCCTTCCCACAGGATCAACATCTTCTCTGCTAGCTTTTGCCTCAGCATCTAAACCTGCTCTGCCCTCCCCGTCTCAAAATTCCATTTCCCCACTGTGTCCCTGTGGGAAGTCAAAAAAAGTTCCTCCTTAAAGTTTCCTTTCTTGTTTAAGAAAAATTCATAAGCGTTAGAAATAATAGTTTGTTTTAAACACTTTCTTCAAAAGCCTTCTTGCCTTTTTGCTAAAAGCCTTATCCTGTGTAGCTGTTAGACATGCTTACAGGCCCACAGTACATTCTATGTCCTTGTACTTCAACCAAGATATCTGTGCTGGATGTGCTCACAGGCATGTCCCAGCTCGCAGTCTGTGTCCCTTCCTTATTTGGACCTCCTTTTTTTTTTTTTTTCTTTTTGCTCTCCATTGCTTTTACCTGTTTAGAAAAGTTTCAAGTTATTAGCCAATCGGGTTTTAGTTTAGATTGTGAGATCTGGCTCCAGCCAATGAAGACCAGACACAGCAGTAAGGACAACCCCAAACGTGTAAGAAATAAATCTGTCTGCTTTCCTTTTTCATTGTACTCTCCTGGCAAAATTGCTAGCGGGAGTGCCCTTTCTGCAGGAAGTAAAAAGAATTGCTTTGCTGAGAGATCCTTTGTCCTAGTACTAATTTTTCTTTGCAACACCAGAAAGAAATATTTTATACATAACAGTCTCCTTCTAGGGACCAGTCTTCCTTTCCAGAGTCTCATTCCCTACTTCTAGATCAATCCAATCTCCACAGTCTGAGTTGAGACCTCATGCCCTGACACTGATTTCCTAATCACCAAATCCCACTTTGCAGTACTTGACATTTTGACCACACCCTCCTCCCTGAAATCCTCTTCTTTGGCTCCTGTGGCAGAGGCTGCTAGTTACCCGCTCAATATCCAGCCTGTCTTCACCCTTACTAACTAGAATCCCCTCCCTCACCTGCTCCAAGTTCCACATCTACAACATGGGCACACACGGCCTAGACATGAGCTGGGTGATCTTCTACTTAGCCCAGATATAATTCAGTAATTATAATTATTTAATTATCACTCCCTTTTTAACCAAAGAATGTTCAAGAATGTCATTTGTCAGCTTCCCCTGCAGCTAGGCAGTGGCCAGATCACAGTCCCAGCCAGTGATATCTGAACAAAAGCTGTTGGATGGAGCTTCAAGGAAAGCTCCTTAAAGGGGGGCACACTCAACTGCTGCATGCATGCCCATTTACTCCTGACTCTTCCTCCTTTCTCCTGCCTGGAACACGGCCCTGATGGCTGAGGCTACAGCAGCCAACTTGCAACATATGGAAAAGGCTAAAATTATAAAGATGCAGATGCTGTTATCCTGCAGCTGCCGAATTAATGCTGGCAGCTGCTTGTTTCCACACCATGTTACATAAGAAAAACAAACCTCTATCTTGTTTAATCTGTTGTTATTTAGGTTTTCTAGGATACGCAGCTGAAACCCATCTCTAACTGACACAGCTGCCGTGACTGTGCCACTCCTGCCTCCTCCTACTTCTTAAACCTCTTCAGGGCCCTTTTCTTCCATATCCCCTACGTGCTGGTGTTTTTCAGCATCTGTTCCTGGTCTTCTTCCCCTGCTCTTTCCCAGTGACTCAGCAGTGCCCTGTGCTTCCCAGACCATGATGACTCCAAATCCCCATGTCTATTCCAGCTCTTTCTCCACAGCACCAGGCCTACAGGTCTAAATGCCCAGTGAACAATCTCTACCTGCCCCTTCTACAGGAACCTCATAGACAACATAATCACAATTAATCTTGCCAGCTTGCCTACTAATCTGCTCTTCCTTCTGGCAGCTGGAGCTAGAGACCCTCACCTTCTCTGACCCCCATACCCAGCTGGTCCTGAAGTCCCATCAGATCTCTTTGCAAGAGCTCCAGTTTGCTCCCACTTCTTCAATCCCACTGTACTCTACAGACCCCCATTATCTCTTGCCTGGGCGTTGTCTTTACTCACTACTTCAGCCTCCTAACTTCCCCACAGCCCATCTACCTTCCAAATTGTTGCTGCATTGGTCTTTTTAAGACAGAAATCTAATCATGTCATCTTCCTTCTTACAACTCCTCAAGAGCCCCTCTTCCCCTACAAGAAGGCATTCCAGTGCCTGTGTAAGCCCAGCACTTCATGTCTTGTCAATATCCCTTCCATTACAGCCACATAAAATCACCACAGCAGTTTCCCAAACTTGCCGTGATTTTTCTCATTTCCTTTGTGCCATGTAGGCTGAAAACTGTACAAAGATAAGGTTTTAAGTAAGCATTTGAGAGCCAGGTTTGAGCCCTTGTCTTCCTGTGGAATCGCCCACCTTTGTGCACAGAAACTCAGAGGTAAAGATGTTAGAATTCCAGAGATTTTCCATTGTTCACTTAACATAATTGCTTAATTATAATTCCCTTTTCAACCAAAGAATTTTCAGCAAGGCATTTTGAACCAAACTGATCAAAATGTTTTTCTACATATTTTCATTTAAAATTTCATCTTCATCCAATGCAAAACATTCCTCCATTCCACGCTAAACAGAAAAGGAGATATTTTACTTTTAATGTTCTAGGTATGAAAGGATCATTCTTTTTCTTTCTTTTTTTTTGAGACAGAGTCTTGCTCTGTCGCCCAACCTTGAGTGCAGTGGTGCAATCTCAGCTCACTGCAACTTCTGCTTCCCGGGTTCAAGCGATTCTCCTGCCTCAGCCTCCCAAGTAGCTTGAGTTACAGGTGCCCATCAACATACCCAGATAATTTTTGTATTTTTACTACAGACGGGGTTTCGCCATGTTGGCCAGGCTGGTCTTGAACTCCTGACCTCAGGAGATCTACCTGCCTCAGCCTCCCGAAGTGTTGGGATTGTAGGCATGAGCCACCGCACCCAGCCGTATCATTATTTTTCTTATCTAATTAAAGTTTACCTCCTAGGATCATGGAATTTTAGGGTCCAGCCCCCTCATTTTCCAGAAAAGGAAACCAAGGCTCCACGGGCTCAGGAACACAGCACCATGGAGGTGGTTATTGATGGGACACACCCGGACCCTGACTATGGATTCAGCCCTTTCCATCTCACCATGAAGGCCATCCCCAATCACAAAGAAGGCTCCCCCATTCCCTGTGAGAGGAGAACAAAGTAGCCCCCAGATAGCCAATGAAGCTAATCCTCTTACACCCCTCCTCTTAAGGCAAGATGACAACATAAGCGCTTTAGGAAAAAAAAAAATCAAAGGAATTAAGTCCAAGGCTCTGCTTGCCTTGGGAACAGAACAGCCCTCTTCCCTCCTTTCCAACTCTGTGCCCCATACTTGGGGCAAGTGGAGAGTCACTCACCCTCTGAGTGATGGGCTTGTCTCCCTTCATCTCCACAGCCAGCCCCAGGTCGGATAACCTGCAGTTGCCGAGGTCGTCCAGAAGCACGTTCTCAGGCTTCATGTCCCGGTAGACGATGCCCAGTTCATGGAGGTGCAGCATCCCACAGGCTATCTGGGCTGAGTAGAAGATCACCCGGCTCATGTCCAGGCCGCGTGTGCCCACGTTGTAGATGTGGAACTTGAGGTCTCCCCCGTTCATCAGGCTCATGACAAGGCAGAGATGCGTCTTGCTCTCAAAGGCATAGGCCAGAGAGACGATGAAAGGGCTGCTGACCTTCTCCAAGATTTGCTTTTCCAAGAGAGCCATCTTCTCGCCACCTTTCTTCTTCAGCCGCTTCTTGTCCAGTTTCTTGCAGGCATACATCTTCCCAGTGTTTTTCACCTGGACGGCACATACCTTAAAGGAGAAAAAGGAAGAGGAAGAGGTAGAAGGAGATGGTACTGGAGAGAGGCGGAGAGAAGCTGATGGAGGAGGAGGTGGGTGGAAAGAGGGCAGGCTGTTGGGAAAGGAGAAGCTGTAAATAAGAAGTGTTCTCAAGAAAAAGTGAGGATCACAGTGAGATACTCCACCTCGCTGGGTGGCCTTCACAAAAAAATACAGGAAAATATCAAGTGTTGGCAAGGATGTGGAGATATTGAAACTTTTGACCATCGCTGGTGGGAATAAAACATGTGGAAAGTTTGGTGGCTCCTTAAAAAGTTAA